>UZAM01006900.1:1983-14306 GCA_900618415.1 Soboliphyme baturini
TGCGTCTGCGCGCCCAAGAGATTTGCACTAATAGTTATGGCCTAAGCGCAGATATAAAACATCTTGGATCCTTGACGAAAAGCTTTCGCATCCCAGCTAAAATTTAAAGTTGGTCAGTTCACATGGAGCAATGATAATTTTACCGTTCATACCCCAGGTATCTCAACATTTCACGAGGTACCTTAATGACATAGGGTTTAGAGTCTACTACAGGAATGGCAGAACACTGGGCGACATCCTATTTAAAAGACACTCTCCTGTTAATAACCCTGAAGATGTCAAATACTGCACTCAAAGTTCAATGCAGAGACTGCGACAAGGTGTACATTGGAAAGAACCGAAAATTGAACATAAGGATAAAAGAGCACCATTCTGCGGTTCACCTTGGACAGGCGGAAAATTCTGGTATTGTTCAACATGCAATTACTGAAGGGCATTCTTTCAGTCAGACCAATGACTCTGTGATAGGCAAAGACCAATCTAAATTAGGTCTGCTGATAAAGGAGTCCTTGCATATACTGGTAATCAAAGACCGGATTTACAACGAATACACATCCTCTGTTGCTATCAGTGAAAGCTGGGGTGCAATCACACAAGTGAAAAGCAAAATCGGGTCAAAATGACAAAGATCCTATCTACCCTGATGTGAACATTACATTTAGATTTGACAGCTTAACAAAGTTTTGACTGTAGTCATGAACCAATTGAATAACTGCTACTGTTCCTTTGTTGGACATAAATACCATCAAGCAGTGGTTTGTCATTAGTCAAGCCCTGATGACGCTGCGACCTGTGCAGTGAAATGCGTCGGCATTAAACTGTTTATCATCCGCTGTATTTGATGCGACGAATCATTAATCTTTGGGCCCAGAATTAGAAACTTTGGTTATTTAGATGCAATTTTAAAGATATCCTAAAAAACAACTGCGACAGTCTAACTTTACCTTGTAACAGAACCAATTGATAATTTTTTCATGAATATATAAAGTAGAAACAGAATCGACTGTTTTCAGACCTTAAACTTTGCTGTCTTTGTCACTGAGGGAATGCGGCGACAGTACAATACTAAATGGCAGTCACTCGCCGAAACCGATGTCTGTTAATCAAAATCGAAACGAATTAAAATAGTTCTTTCTCGGTCATACTCAACACGATTTGTTCGACAATCCTTTGGCTTCCACCCATGTAATACATTTCCAAATTATTCCTCAATCGTCGCACAGTAATCAAAAGCTTTGTCTTATTCCATTTCAACAACGAATATTTTTCGAGGCATCATCAGCAAAACCAAAGACTCTCAACAGTTGCTATAAGGTAAATTAAAAAAGAATTGTTAGAATGGCAGAAATGCGCGGCCAAAACGAAGCAAAAGTGCAAAATTATTAGAAAGACCGCTCCCTTACAATGACAGCGTTATCACGAATCCTTCAAGAAAGAAAAAATTAAAGCATAAAGAAGCTATGCTGGAACTTCTTGAATCAATAATCACTGAAATAACAGATGGCTGTCTAATTTTGAGCAATCAAGGTGTTCTCTACATACACAACGAAGCACGCTATATTTACATACAGTTTATTTAGAATGATAAACCTTCAGATCTCGTTGGCGAGCGTGTAATCTCATGCGTACCATTAATGGAACCGGGACACTGAGCAGAGTAAAGTCTATCAAGACTTTAAACTGCTTTCAATACAGTTTAAAGCAAAAAACTTTCTTACAAGGAAACAAACATTCAATACTTATGTATAAATATTTCTAACAGTGTTTTAGCGCAGTTCTTTAGCAAGACATGGCCTTGATGCCGAAAACACCGAAATCTTTTGATTGCAGTCTTCCCATTCTTAAGGAAATCGGCAAAAAAATTTGTCAGACTGTTCAAAGCTAAGATTTGTATGAGCACTACTAGCAAAAGAATTCATCATAGTGTTCTCGTGAAAGCGTTTTTGTAACGCATATAGAAGTCGAGTTAACGCTATGAAAAATTACTTCTTATGTTTTCCTTCTTCCTTTGTTTGTGTGCTTTCGATAGTTTTCTGTTCTGTGCCAATTTCTATTACCCTACAATATAATTTATTCAAACTTTTGTTTTTCTTTCATCGCTAAGATATTTTGATCATGTTCTAGCAGTAAACTTTCAGTTTTCAAATCCATGACCACTAAAGCAAAGCATTCCCTTGTCCAATGAAGTTGTTATTGGCTTAAGATTGTTACTTCCTGCCAGGTAGTTAAATGGCACGAGTTAGAAAGATACGCAGCAAAAGAGAGGATTTCGTCACTCTCTACACTAACACATAAGTAAGTGTAAGTGCATTTCCTCATGCATATTACAGTATACAGTTTGACTTCTAAAGAGATTTCAACAGGACCAGTGCATTGGTTTGAACATAAATCTGATGCATGTTTACTGAAATAAATGTATGTATTATTTTAACATATAGTTAAAATAAATTGCTCACGGAGCTCGAGTGCGCGACAACTCTCCAACGTACCAACGTTGAGTAAATTACGCAACGATCCTGCATACAATCGCTATAAAGATCCTGCAGGAATGGCAACGCGTGAGAATTTGGTCTCCGTTTTAGTGAAAAGCCTGATTTTATCTCTGTTCATGATTTGGGTTCTGAGGCGGATGAAGTTAGGACGGTTTGTACATGTGCAGAAGGTATATATTCGCGGAAGAGTTAATTTAAGATCAAAAAGGCGATTCTGCATTGCAAGAAAGGAATTAAGTAATAATGAAGTAATAATTATGAAATTCACGGCTAAATTCAGAGAATTACCTGCTCGGAGATTACTAGGCACATATCAAGTCTCTCTGGTCACCGTTTGAGTTGCTAAAGATTGTTTGAATAGCGAGAATATGCTGGAAAAGTTTTAGTACTAAACACATGACTGTCTAGGAGATGACTCGACTACCGAATGGGTAACTCCAGTGTTTGTGTGCAGTGAAGGAGCCCCTGTTCCTTCCAACTGGAGGGAAACGCACTCCGTCTGAACACTGTCACGCATATACCATATTCCGCCGTAACTTGAACCAAACCCTTCCGCAAGCCTGAATTTTCTGACACGTTGAGGTTCATATTATTTGAATTTCTCAGTTTTTTATTACTGTGATTGTTGCTTCACTAGATTAGTCGCATACCCACTGAGTTCGCGATTTGTGTCAAAATTCGGACGTATAATGTAAATTATAATGAAGATAGATTCTATTACTCTTCACAGAAGTCCCGGAATCACTCGCTTTGGACGCACAATAACAGGAGGTGACACATGCACGAAGAGCTATGAGCTTGTTGTTCTCTTAGGTTTGTCGTAAGCCTCATAATGACTATCAATTCATCTTTTCCACTCGGAATTTTTGCCCATACTCTACAATATATTCTTCCGTGTATATGCACCGTTCACGCCACAAATCAGCAAAATCATCTTACTCTTTATTCAAGCCAGCAACTGGTGTGTAATGAAGCTCGTCATCGAAAAATTAGCTAATGCACTAAACGTTGCCCGTCCTGCAAGTAGTTTACAACCTGCACCTCGGATTGTGCTGAACTTGCTCAGGTTTGAATAGCGGTTATCTATCTTCTTTAGTTGATCATAAATGCAAATCAAAGTAGAACGCGCATTGATTTTAGTACACTGTAAACGAAATTTAATTTCACCTCAGTGCTCAATTTCGCTGGAAACTTCTTTGGAAGATATCCAATATACCACACAAATACTACAGACACTTGAAAAAAATTATTTCTTTTCTTATGCTCTTCTGGTAGCCTGAAGGTCGTTGAGATGAAAGGCAGAGCCACTGTAAGTTGCAATTCGGCGGGTGCGAGAATATCAGTTTTAGAGGTTCTTGTTGTCAGTATGTTATCAGTTAAAGACGAGGAAATGCGTGGCATAAACTTTCTTCCGACGGACGGCAAGGACCATAGTACTGTTTTAGTGATCAGCGCATCATGCAGCCGAAAACAGAGTCCATCTTGCATCAAAACGGAGACACTAGTCTCAGGCGCTTAAGCAGGTGAAAGGATTCGTTGTCAGACTATAAACATTGACTTTGTGCTACAAGCCCATACGATTTAATCTTTCAAGTTGTGCAATGCTTAACAGTGTAGAGTATCAAAAGTAAATTTCTGTCTTTTTATTGTGCTTTACACTTGCTGATGCTTAGTGTCTTAATTCCCGAGTCGGAATGAATTTATTTTAGCCCACCTGATCGTTGCTTACTAAATGTGGTAATCAACAAGGACCTAATTCAAGTCGTTGTTGAAATGTATCTTTTCGAAAAATCCCCCTACCCCACATCGTTCAACGGTGACTTTCAAGCGATACGTCAGAGAACCATTGCAAAATATTTTGCTTCCTACAGCATAAATCGATTATGATCAAGTACATCTAAACAGCAGTAGAACGAGAAGAAGCAAATAAAATTATGAACGAAATTATAAATAAAACATTAATGGTCAATCTGTCTAAGGATATTCTTTATCAAAGCGAAAGCATTACAGTCAAAAGACGCAATACTTCGCGGGAAACATAAGCTTCTACAGCTAAATTCTAATGATGTCTTGCATAGAAACGTTTCAGAAGTATGTGCAATACACTCAGATGTCATTAGCTTCAACGGAATTTCGGCCGAAACGCAGCTATGTAGCCATTTGATCGTATCCTATTCGTAGTGATGAGAAACCCACAAAGTAAAACACGTTGATTTTTTTTATTATCAGCCGGTTAGGAATGAAGCCGACGGTATCCAATAACCGTTTTTTTTTCTCATCTTCATTCTATTTAGAAACTTTTCTTTTGACAACGATGCTTTCCCATGCTTGTGGATGCATTGTAGTATAATCAAATACGATGCTGATATTGTTTCTCATCAACAAACTGGTCTTGTCTTGATCATTTACTTTTGCGTTCTTTCTCTCGTGACCTTTGCCAACCATTTAAGAAATTGACTTTTTCTCCTCTTCAACAATACAGAATGACATTGACCTTAGAGAATTCTTTTTCAGGTTAATTCATGTTTCTACCACATATTCTCTTTGGGCTAAATCAAAAAGGTTTCAAACAATACGCTGTCAAAGATATTAAACTCCATTATGATACGCTTTGTTTCCGTTGACTCGATGTTGTTCCTGATGGTAATATCAGAATGATCTGCCAGAAATTCTTTTCAGCTCTTGCAGTGATTATCTGACCGCTTGATTGTTTGCTCCATTTGTTCCACAACTGATTCACAGTGGTCACGATATCTTGTCGATCTGTGTAACCAATCAGTTGCGCATTTAACGGGAATCGGGTTATTTAGCCTTGTCAATAGTGATCTCAAGCTTCTCCTTGACTTTAAAGCGACTGTGACATTCATTGCGCTAGTAATCCGTCCCAGAGCTTCTTACAAACCCTGTGTCGCAGAGCACGACATGCAGGTAGTAAGTGTCGGCTTTAATTTCGGTTTAGCTTTGGACTCAGTTCTACCCCGCGAGGTTTTAGGATGAACTTCTTGAGTGATGAGTTACGTTTCAGCAGATTGTGAATACGCCTTATTTTCTTTCGTATTCGATTACCTGAACACAGGTTGTAGGCTTGATGCATAAGACATTTAACCATTTCAGCTTGCAAAAGTGTGGTTATAATTAAAATTCAAATAGTAATCGATTTGTGGACGCTACATGTATACCAACATTTTGATTAATTCACTTTTTAACCGGTTTACTTAATAGTTCAGGAAAGAAATTGTGACCCCCTTCTTTATCATCACGAGCTATATTTCTGGCGTTGTTGTTCAGGTGGCTTTACAGTTCCTTAACGTTTTCTTTCGGTAAATAGTAAATGCATGAGTAAAGTTACTATATTTTGGTATTTAGCGGATTTGATTTGAAATTGCCGTTTTCGATTTTCTCTACATATGGAAAATTTGTTCATGTTGAATTAAACAGCGCAAAGCGCTGTTTAATAATGTTCAACGCAAGAGATAACGTGATTAAGTAAGGTGATTGATCGATACTGACGTTTCGGTGATTGCTTCACAGTCCTTATTCAAGGTAGGTTAGTGGTTTAGTTTCTCGAATGTGATCAGTCATTTGCAAAAGTTGACGGTTTCGGAGCAATAAGATCGATAGTCTGTTCGCGTTAATTTGCAGTTGTAGAGCGCACTCTTCTAATGGACGAGGAATGAAATATGTTCCTTTAAATTATCATCTCAGGTTATCTGTATCATTTGGCAACAAAAAGGTTTCCGTAGGAAAGTAAAATTTGCTAATGGTAAGAAATATCTACGATGTCGAACGGTCATCAGCTACATGGATGAAGAGTTCGTCCTTCATGTGGTTAGGTTTCATAAATCGCAACTCCGCCACACATGCCATTGTCGGCTGTGGTTATATATGATGTCCATGATGAAAAATTTTCGAGGCTAAATAACAAAAGCCGTTTATGATGCTGCGTTGTTAACCGTCAATCCTGTTTACCACCGAGAGATGAGTTCTTCCTTTTAGTGTTGCACAATTTGTCCACAACTTTCCTTTTTCAATACCAGATTTTTTAAATATGATGTAGTAGTCTACAGCGGGAAACGATAAAAGTTTTCTTTTGTAACATTGTATATTTCAAAGTCATATAATGTTTCTAAATTACGACCCGTCAGTCATACCGATTCTGAAAGGAAGTGAGGTATGTTTAAACAAGTAGTATACTTTAGTTTTTGTCTTAGAACATGATTATACCGCCGTTGATTATACTGTAGTTGCACGTTGTAACTCCGTTTGTATTACATTGATTTGGTAAGTGAATGCCGTTTGGTATAAAACTCTGTTTATATTATATATCGAGGTGCTAGAACACTTAATGCATTAACGGGCTGTTTTCTTATAGATCTTGTAAATGATTGCTAAACAAAATGGTAGATCGTTGTTATATGCGTTATGTTGAATAAACACTCGTTCCCTTTGAGAACTCGTGTACTTTAGCTTTACCTGATTTCCCATTTTTCGTTTGGTCTTACGAGTAACTGTATTAATCTGAAAAGGCAGATTTGCTTGAATCTAGGAAAAATTAAAATTCACAAACCTTTGTAAGTGTTAATTATCCTTCCATGATATTCTTCATACCTAGCGAGGATTCGACTTCGTTTTACATTGTTACTATCACTTTTACACTGCGATGTCCATTTATGATGTTTAGGTGATTTAGGTGAAGTGATCAAAAATGGTTAGGGGTCCAAGGAAACATCTGAAGCGTCTGAATGCGCCGAAACACTGGATGCTGGATAAAAGGACTGGAGTGTTTGCCCCAAGGCCGAATCCCGGTCCACACAAACTTCGCGAGTGCCTGCCGCTAATACTGTTCATTCGGAATCGGTTGAAATATGCGCTAACTTATGACGAGACAAAGAAAATCTTGAAACAGCGCTTAGTCAAGGTGGACGGAAAAGTTAGGACCGATTTAAAGTATCCCGCTGGATTTATGGGTAAGATTGGCTTTGTGCAAAAATGACAGTTAAATGTAACGCCAAGACCCTCTTTTCGTATTTTAAGAGATGTGAATTCGGTAAACTTTTCATTCATGTTTAATAAATATTTTGTTCAGCAGTTGATGGCATGCATAACGGCTTTTCGATCATTTTTGTTGCTACATAATTCAACTCTATCGGAGTTCGAGTCTTTACGATTACAAAAATCTATGATAATTTCTGTTGCTGTAAAATGGTCGGTCGGCTAAGCTTAAGATAAAGCCTTAATTATTTATTCGAATTGAAGTTTGAAGTTTTTTGAAGTGCAAATGAAATTACGAGGCAAAGGCAGTTTTCAGAAGAAACGCGTATTGGTGTAGAAAAACGTAAAATAACGAAGTTAAACTGAATGTAAAACAACATCATTGAAGAATTATCAAAGTCGAGATAGGTTTGTTGTCACAGTGTGGACGATATGTATCATATACGCTCAGTGACTTTAATCATCACCAGTACGTTATGTAACGTCGAAGTTCAGCGTTCACGACTTATGGAAGAATTTCCATGCAGGCCTTTTTTCTTTTTCGTTCCTTTTTGCTGTTAGTTTAGTTTCAACTTACATATGTTTATTTCCATAATAGATAGCTGCGGTTATATTGTTATATAGCAGTACAGTATAATGGACTTCATTGACTGATTGTTGTTTAAAGTTAATACGGAAAGAAAAGTAGAACAAGGTCAGAAGCAAAACAAAAATTGGCAAGTATAGAAAACAAAAACAGAAATACAGCAAAGAACTGAAGATGGGATGCCGAACGGTTATTTCAGTTAAAACATACGAAGAATTGTCGTCTAAAGTTATCAAACATTGAGAATGTTGGCCGGACACTGGGAAGACAGTGTAAAAGCCCAGTCAGTTGAAATTGTGTGACAGTTGAGACTGCTGAAGATTATAATGTATTGATTGGTACAAGTATGGTTTTCTAAATGTCTGTTTAAGCAGTATTGCCAAGATCGAAACTGGCATGGCCAACCGATGCATTTAACGGGGCAGTAATGTTTCATGTAGGAAGGGTATAGTGTAGTAGTAAAAACAATACAGAACATGGATTGTTTATGAACAACGCAATCAGTACGGTCAGTTGGATGATTGATTGGTACTGGTGTTTCGACCGTTTCTCACGTGCCTTCTTCAAGATAAACAGATGCGTATACGTGCGAGGTTCTTCTGGTGAAGATGAGTTTTGGTCCTTGGCGATGGAAGCGAGAAGTCGCACCCAGTTCGCGCATCGTTCATGATCTTCATCACTGTTGACATTATCGCAGCGTCTGATTAGGCCTTCATGATTGGGCCTGTTCAGTTAGTGTCTTTTTTGGGTAATGCCTGTGCAATCTGACAATCAGAAAACGGTTCCGTCCTGTGCCGCATGCTGCACCACACTCTTTCAAAATCCACTCCAAGGTCTCATTCCACCACATTGCAGTTTTCTGCATCTATACTTGGACTGAAGCGCACAGAAAATATGTAATTCCGCAGATGGTTCGGAGTCTGCAGCAAGGGGAACGGAGAAAAAGAATCTGCTCGAAATGATCATATCCTGCTAACCAACATATAAATATTAATTTGTATTAACTTTCTATCCGCCAGTCCGTTTCCCCTTCATAATTCTTGTCTCATTTCCTTGTTTCCTTGTCTCACTGCTGTATATTTTGTTTGTTCTCGTGCATTATATTCATATTCTATACCAGTGGGTCAACAATTGCTGAAATATTAGTCATGCTAGTTTTATTACCTGTTTCAGTTTTTTAAGCAGCAAACTTAACTGATTGATTGACCGTCCCGGCGATCTTTTCGCAATGCTTCTTGACCTGGCTGGGTGCAAGGCTATTATCTTTTTTCTTCCCAAGTGCTTCATTACCATGGGTCGCATACGCTCATCCGCAATCATTCATCATTTGGCTTGACAAGATGATCTTAGTTCGTTGAGCAATTGTGTTTCTTATTTCTCCTATGTAATATTTTCCGCAGTTACACGGTAATTTCTAAACCGGGGCTTAAGTGCTGTTATTGGCGGAATTACTTAATCATGCATTATGTTTATCAGAACTTTCAAATGCTAAACTAACATTGTATTTAGTGTTAAGTGATCTTTGTAACTTTTCACTAAAGTTTTTATGATATCGGAGAAATAGCGTTTATTATTTAAAGTACTTCTTTGGACATTAGCTAAAGCTTATTATATAGAGCAGATTATTGCTATTGCAAGTCAAATTAAGCCATGTCACTCTATGATTTGTAATATTAACGAATTTAACTGGGTGATTATTATTATTATCATTATTACAAGGTTAATTTAATATTTCATCATTTTAACAGATTAATTGCAACAGAATTTTAGAGCTTCATGTATTATAGCTCTTATTACAGATGTTTTATTTCAATGACGATGTGAGCTAAAATGAGATATTTATCAGTGCTAGTAGATTTATATTAAAGTTTAGTCTTATTGAAATTGTTAGAATTAATTATTGGGACACCGGATAACGGTAGAGTGGAGTTATTTTCTCTTTCATTGGTTAACTCGATATTTTAAGGAAAGAGAACATTGAGGAGGTGCTAGAATTTGATCTACCTTCGGAAGCAAGTCCGGCTTCTTCTCGCGGCTTGCATTTTCTGTATGCCAGGAAATTTTCTGCGAAGATTGGGGAAAGTGGGTTCCACATTTGTCGAAGGAGAAATAAGTTGCTCTACCATGCGAAAAGTTATGAACTTAATAGTTAACAGAATTAACGAAAAATAGTAGTGGTATGTGGTACCTCACAGTTATTCCGAATAACCAGTTTGATAATCGTTAAATCGCTGGTTAAGTGAACCTCCAAAATTTTTGCTTCGGTCAGTGACATGTAGAGAATCTGAATACTGACGTCCTAGCGTGAGGTTCACACGTCGTAATCAGATTTTGAGTCAGCCAGTCTTTTACGTTTACAATGTGCAGCAATTGGCTATTTTTTACTTAGGAACAAGTGTGACTTTCTGGGATTTGTAGCATGCCTGTTTAATGGTAGCATGCTTATCCAGTGCCACAGTCGACGTTAGGTATTTTTTGTATTTTCCAGTCAACCTCGCCGGTGGTTAAATCACTGCATTCTCGGGCAGTGCCGTGAATTTAGTATCTGCGACTGTCAGTTCATAAAATTTCCTGCTTGTTTCGCAGCTAGCCTACGTTTCTGAGTGTTTTTCACTATTTATTAATTATTATCGCCATCCTGGACATTGGTCCCTGTTTCTGCAATGGATCCAGACATTCTTCTATTTCCTAATTCTTACAGATTGAATTATTATATTTTCATTACACGAGTTAAAATTAAATAATAAATTACCCGCGGCCTGGAAGGAGAAGCAGTCATGGAAGGTGAAGAATATGAAGGTAGTTTGGTTTCGAAACATTTTAAAGACACAGATTTATGTCATATGAATTCTTTTCATTTGAGGTTCCTTGCACATCCTGAAAAAATTCAGTCGAAGTGTGCTGTTGAAGAAGAATGTTGAATTAAGAGTTATTAATATTAAGAGTTTCAAGATTTAAAAATAAATCTTTAAACTCAGTAGAGTTTGATATTATGCTAGTTTCTAAAATTTAGTCTTTGGATTGCTATTTTTTTCCACCGGCATTCCTTATGTAGTGAAAAGTTTTAAGCTAACTGGTTGAACAAGACTGCAAAGGAAAAATGCTTTTCAAAGTAGATGAAGGAAACTTATAATCAAAGCAATCAGCGTATCAGTCAAATCATAAAGCAGTAATAATAGGCAAAATAATTGACGTAATTGCCGCGACTGGCATGCAGAATGACGATGACAAATTATGAGAAAATTGAACTACTAAAGACCGCGAGTCAAGGGAAACGATGCATTGCTTGAAGTTGGAAGTTGATAGTTAATTTGTTGAAATAGTTAATTGCGGCATGCGAAACCACTATTCAAATTGGAGCAAGACTCGCAATGAATTTTTTAATATCATGGAGGCGGATCTTACGCTGGAATAGATGAAATGTAGTGGAATTTCAATATCAGACGTTTTAATGATGGACCTTCGTTGGCATTGGGTTCTAGAAGAAACATTGGAAACAATAGTGATGGTGATTTACGTCGCAATGGTATAGATATAGTTAGTTCGGTTATAACCGAAACAAATTATGTAGCCAGTCTTATCACAATTTTGAATCAAGAAACAGTGGACCGTGTTGAGGCTCACCGCCGGAGTCAAACTGAATGAAGTAGATGATTTTCTACTATTTTTTACCGTTGTCTATTTTTCTTGCTGAGTGCTATCATATGTCGTTGATCATAGCTGAATCTGTTTCAGTCTTATCTGCTCCGCTATGAAAGCTATGTTTTAGTATGTTATTTTCTAGCTTACATAGAATTTTTCCAGTTATAATTAAGATAGCCAACTGCCGCAACTGGTTCTTGCTTCAAAATCTCCCTTTCAAATAGGTTGAACTCTTGGAAAATACACGAAAACTAGAAAAAATCACGGCAACGAGTGGTGTTTCAGCAAGTCAATCTGAACGAAGTCAGAAAAGAAAATTCTAGAAGTTGCCGCCGCATAGCAAATACAAAAACAAATGACCTAAAAGTGTCCTCTGCGATCAACCTGCCTGTTATGGCTTTTGCGCCTCCATGCGTTCCTCTATTTTTTGATTTGCCTTTGTGATAGCGTCAGTTTTCATGATTTACATGCAAGTATACCCAGCCTCTGGGCCATTAATTCACATAATGTTTTCCCTCGCAACCATAACTACGAACTCTAGCGTTAAATGCTGATCATCCACACCCTAGTAGGCTTCATGAAGTGTGGCTTATTGTACAAGTGATTTATTA
>UZAM01006903.1:560-12862 GCA_900618415.1 Soboliphyme baturini
AAAACAGGAAGTGAACATGGATGGTGACATCGGCTTCGTTTTTTCCACAAATGTCGCATCATCTGGGGGAGTGCTATGATTTAATAGTCAGCGGTAAGGCGAACTTTCAAGAAAAAAATTCTATACTACAGATAGTAAATTGTAGACAAAGACCAAACGTGTAAGACTAGGTAATGTTTCAAGCGCATATTTCCAGCGAAAACGAAGCCTGAAGAGCAGCTACGACGACGACGACTAAGAGAAGTTCGCTAAGAACCGAGGAGCTGAGTCAGCCGAGCAAAACGAAGGATCTCAGAAGAGAGAAAGAGCTTGGCACAGAAGAGGAGGAAGATGAAAAGAGATAGAACAATTCTAATAAAGGAATCTCTTCGCTGCAAACTGATTAAACGGAAGCTGAAAGAAAATTTCCAGATCTTTCGACTATGAAAATAAAAGCAAACGGCTAAAGATCGCAAATGCCTGAGACACAGTGTGAGAATTAGTGCTGAGATGCAGTCTATATGCAAAAAGTTTCACATCCAGCTCATAGTACAGTCGTCCTCTCCACTATCATTCCAACAGCATGAAAAAGTACACTCCCGGTATTCATAAGCGAAGTTCGGCATGCCGCGGAGCAAAGGAAGGAGTGAAGGAAAGAGAGCTCCAGAGATAGGCAATCTGACAACTGAAATGATCAGAGCAGGTGGTCACAGACGATTTGGAAAGTTCTAGCGGAGAGGTTCAGCTGTTATCTGGAAATGGAAGATGCCATCAAGCTGGAAGGAGTAAATAATCCATTGTTCAAGAAGAGCGACAAGGAAGAGCTGAAAAACTATCGCACCATATGCCTGCCCCTACAAGTCTACAAGATGCTCACTAAGATCACCAATAGAATGTCAATAAGTCTGGATGAACAGCAGCTAAGCGTACAGACAGAATCCTTTAAGAGGCTACAGAACAACGGATAACTTCTTTACATTAAACCAACTGCTCGATGGCGTGAGAGAATTCCAGTTACCTCTGCGAAGCGCCTTTGTTCGACATTATTTAGAAGAATGCGGTGTGAACTGTACAGGCAGAACAAGGCATCGATACAAGTGACGTCAACCTGCGAAGGGACGGGGATAGGAAGCACCTGACGAAACAATTCTGTTTCTATGAAAAATTTCACTTTTGAAGTAGGAGGAGCAAGCCAAACTATGTCATTCGGGTCAAATATGACCAGCCCGGGCAGGTCTGCTGTTCTAGCCTTAGATGAAGATGACAACCTTCCTGATTTGCCAAAATTTTAGAGACAATAAAATTTCAGCTCAGTATTTTAAGTTTAATATCAAATTGCTCGATTTCGATGCTGCCGACAAGAATAACAATCTCCTCTCACTTCTTCCAATACAAGCGGCAGTTGAATTGTCTCTTTTTTTCTAACAGTCTAAGGATCTCTTTAATCAGGTCATAATTTTATGGCAGTTCAGAATCTGCCGTGCACTCAAATCCAGAGATGTGTCAGTGCACCACTGATATATCTCAGCTGTTAAAATGCCAGGAGATCAGAGGCTGTTCAAACAGTTTCGCAGGCGACTAGGAGCAAACGATAGTGCGACTACACTGTATAAACCTCGAAAAGGGACTGGAAGTAGTTATTCTTGCCAGCGGTAGTAAAAATTTGCAAGTTGTTAGTAAATTCCTAATTCCTAGATTTAAGTTTTATTATATATGCATAAAAATCGAGACATCCGTTGGTGTTCCCATTCATTGCAGGTGCTAAAATACAATGGTATAGTGACCTGCTTAAACGGTTATTAGAAGCAAAGGGACAGCGCTAAAAGGCCTTGCGAATCTGGAGAAAAGAAATGAGATTCTTACAGACGCAACTATACAAGCAAAATATAATCAACTGATCTCATAATTACCACAGCTATTAATTTCAAGATTTGCAGTGCTCGTTTTTAATAAATATGATTACTTCGTTATGCTGTTTTATATGTAGCTGTTTACGATTAGCTTACAGTAGTGAACCAAAATTTCTTAAAATTTTTGTGAATAAAGACAATTAATCATAAAAGGCTTGTTACAGCGTTTTTTTCTGGTTTAGTATGAACAACTGTTAGGAATGACGAAGAGGTGAGGAATATGCCAAAAGCAAAGACGAATATGATCATGATGATGGAATACGAGCTGAGCATTTAGTACCATACGGCAGTTAACGGGAATAATGTTGAAACACTATTGCTGACATCTGTCAAGCATGACTCAAAAGTTTTTGACAGCGTCTGTGTCAATACAGAAAACTAGTACATGGATTACATGAAGTTCTGCTGCTTCGAAGACACCATGTAAATTAGACAGATTCGATTAAGGTGGAATAAATAAGTAGGCGGATGAACAGCGAGGAAAACAGTGGAAAAAGGCAACCGATCGCGCCGAAGCAATCTGAAGATGGTAATGAATGGCAGCTATGCAGTTCTCGCACTGCTTCATCAGCACATCAGTGTCAACATGATCTCCAACCGTGACGGAGCAAGTCACCACTTGAAGCATGTAATTCGGCGCATTAAGTCTGTATGGATTGCTCAAAAGGATAGCAAATAGGGCACTGACAGAAATAATGGCATACGACTTGAAGGAACCAACGCAATTATCACTCATGATATGTGAAATGATTGCCACTTTAGTGGTCCCTGTAAGACTGAATAATCAAACCAGACCACATGTATTTCGATTTGGAAATCATACAAGAACTGATTCTATGGGACCAAAAAGACTTAAAATGCACCTCGGTTCTATCGGTTTACTAGTATAAAGTATTACTTTTCGATTTAGCCACGTTCACACGTATGACAGACACGCTGCACTAGGACGCGAACCTTTTAAGACAGCGCTGGAAATAGGTTTCAGAAGATAACAATAAAACGTTCTCTGAAAACAGCAACCTTTTCGTCTCGGCATTTTCACACCGACACACTCATCGCCCTGGCTGCGCTTGACTATTCTATCAACGTACAACACAAACAGGAGAGGGAGCACAACGCAGCCTTGGCGGTGATCAGTGTTAATACTTAACATTCAAATTAACGCCATTTACTATGTCGCAGCACCTGCCGGTCAATTTTCTCTTATTAACTGCTAATTGCTTTAAACAAGGAAATTCACCCCGCTATTCATTGGAGCAAAAAACCAAAAAGCGGATATTAAATCGATGACCTGAGAATAACAGGGGCAACATGATTCTCTGGTATGGTCACAGCAAATTATGCGCAAGACATGCAGCTATGTTGTTTGATGTGTGTGCTTTATGGCCGTAATTCGTTTTGACTAACTTGATACCAGACTAAAAATCATCATGATATGTAAATGTAATTTAAAATGTGCATTTAAAGCTGTCTCAAAAAACGCAATCTCAGTGAAATCAAGAACGATCTCCGAAGGATAAACTGTCATTTGAAGCTATATTTAATATTCATAATCGAGTGCTCTATTTCACAATTATATACAATTTAATTTAAGTTAAACCTATAAGTTAATAAGCATAAGCAATCCGAGACGCGAAAATGCAAAATGCAACGTCATCACATCATCTAAATACAAATACGACATTATAAAATATCGACATTTGCTACTACCACGATCGGCAGAAAATGTCTATAAAGTTGAACTTACGATGTGATCATGCTCATCGGCTTCGGTGGAAAGTAAAAGAATAAACAATATTCCAAATACACACCTGGACCTCATCTCTTCCACTAATCTACAAGCGACTACGTAAACTGCGAGGTTAACGACCGTACTTTCAATATCAGCTTCGCAGGCTATAACAAAGTGAGTATTTGCAAGATAAACTTTTATTACTTAAATGTAATAATTTTGTTTCTCGACCAAGCTCGAAATTTATACATATATACAACATGTGTCTAACAGCAGTAAATTTTTCGTCATGCTCAAAATTTGTCTATCGAGGAATACGTTGAATATAAATAAGTAAATTACAAATGGTAAAAAATTCAATCGATTGAAACTCCGGAATATCATCAGCTGGTGGTGGCGTGTTGGCACAATGCCAGAAAAATCGGCTTCGAAATCTAATTCCTGAGGTACCGAGTTTTATTCAAACATTGAAGGCTGGTGCACGTTTTTTGTCTTTATCGCGAATATCTTGAGCTGGGAACTTTACATAAGTTGTTTAAGACGGGGTTCACTCAAATCAGTGGAACATGGGACCCAAATCGAAAACGACCTCGATTCGAATCCCAGTCTAGGTCGCTTTCTTTTCTTCCTTCCGACTTTGATAAATTAGTTCCACTATGAACTATGAACGATGCTTGTCAAACAACGTTGTCAATTATGACTCTAAAAATGAAGTGATGGATGATGATATGGAATGAAGTTTAGTGCCTCTACGGTAAATTTCACTATCATAGGATCAATGAACTTGACCCCATTTTTTAAGTATAAGGAAGATGGATCTCCCGCCGGTTAAACTCTTTTCTGTTATTTATTTTGAGAAGTTAAAATTTTTTCCAGTTTTGACGTCATACAGTTGGTGAATGATCATTTTATTTAACTTGAAGACCAATATATTTGCGTCATTTTTTAAAGCAACAAAGTCATACGGTTCCATTTTAGAGTTTCAAGTTGATTTACACGACATGCGACAATAATAGTCTGTACTAGGTTAATGTAAGACATGGTTAGAGGCTTGTTTTACTGTAGGATTCTAACCGTGTCTTACCTTAATCCATTAACTTTAGAGCTTTTGTATATGTTTTCGAAGTAATCCGTATATGTGAGGCATTTTCGGTATCACTGAATAGTAATAATGTTCCGAATGATGACAAGGATCAGTGAAATGATCGTTTGCATCGGATGTCTGCATTTCTCTCTTTGGTAACTATAGTTTCTTAAGAATAGCGGGAACTAAACTCTATCCACTGAACTTGCGTCCTTAAAAACGAAAACATGCCAGCTAATGAATTATAAACTGGTCCGTTCAATGAAATCCTTACAAATTTGATCAAATGAGGCAATAGAGACTTAACTAGCGGGTCAGATGCCCTGATTCTGTCGACTAAGCGGTAGTAGCATTTTTGAAGCAGCTTGACAACTGAAACAGCCGTTCGTTAACACAAATATTCTGGCAGTGTTCCAAGTTAAATATTCCTTCCTAATCATCACAATGTAAAATGAAAATTTCAGCAGTCATTCATGGCAAGATTCAGAGAAATAATAAACAACAAGACAATGAGAATGAATACCACGTAAGGTTGAAGTTTCCTCCAGTATTTTTGCAGGTTGCTTGTTCAACAAGTCAGATCAGAATCTATTTAAATTCGGAAAAGCGAAAGTAACTTATAATTTGAGAAACTGTACTTTAAAAGTGGTGAACAGCCCCACTCATTTAGAGTGTTCAAGGTGTGAGAAACTCAGGTAGTTCATTTTATTAACGTCCATAAACACAATTTTAATGCCAAAGAAATATGCATATGGAGTAAGCGGCGAACAGTATTTTGCAGTTATTCAGTTGAACCAATGACTTCTGCATGTGAACGATGTAGTTTTTGTGCTAACGAATCTTTTAAACTGTGCACTTTAGATTCGCCGTTTTCATTTTTGATAACAGGTTAGTAACTTTTAGCCATTCAACCGTGAATTCACCTATATTTGCTACCATAAATTTCGAAAAATATCGTCCATGCCTAAATGTAGGGGGTAGCTAGGTCCCGTAACAAAGGTGCAAAAAGACTAGAAAATATTATTTTCTTGTAATTATTATGCTAGGTATTGACTGCTGACATGTAACTTTCAGTATTGAACTCCGTTGTGCTGAGAAAACGATGCCTGCATCTTAAAACGAAAGAATATTCAGTTTTTAGGTGCTTTTAGCCTATATTAAAGTACCGGGACAATTTTGCAATAATGCAAAAGACATTGACCGTAAGAATCCTAGACAGTGGGAAAAGGAAAATTGTTGTCTAGTAGAAGCTGATTAACCGGAGAATATATAATGGGACAGATACAAAAGGCACCAGTGTATAACCAGAATAGAACGAACCCGCTGAAGACTTCCACTGCATGGCCTATCTCCAGCTGCAGCTTGGATGCAACAAATCGAGCCAGAAGATTTTTTTGAAGAATCTGCCAGTACCGGTAACATTGTTTAATTGCGATGCAAGTTGCTTATCTAAATAAATGGAATATCCAATGAGTGCACAATGTCTATCGATGTTCCAACTCACTATGAATAAAAAGGACAGTTTTCTTGCTCAAAAGCACCAAAATCACCTACTCCAGTAGCCTAGCTATGCCCTAGAGAGTCATTTTTGGGGATTGAAGCTGTTTTTGAGTCACAATGCCATTCAAACTCTTTTCACCGACTGGAATGATGACAGAAAAAACATGATACATGCCTAATGAGCATGAAACACCTAATCCTTTTTGGTATTAGACACCGTTTTTCTGTATTCTTGAAACCACATAGTTCCTTGAATTTTGCGCAAACATTATAATGATCTTCAGTCGCTTTTTTTCAGTCTATACTTGCATCTAGGGCTCTCCAATATAACGTATGCACCTGTACCAACCCGATAAAACAGCATCTGTATCAAAATCCAAACCACATTAAGTCGGTTGAAATAAGACTCGTCGTCTAACCGAGAATCCAATACATTAAGATGGGCTCTTCCTGCAGGCAATTTAACTTTATTCACGAGAAGCAGAATGCTTTCAGATATTTCTCTGGTCATTCAGTTTTTTCGTGCTTAGTTCAATAAATTATGTATGAAACTTAAGTTAAAATCAATGCCTCCTTCCGAAGCACGCACCTTATCTTTTAAAAAGAAAAACATGTTCTAAGGAGCAGAGCATAAGTCAACGGTCTATCATCCCTGCTCTCACCGTCATATCAAGATAGCGAATCCTGAACTATTCCACTCAGGTATAAACTCCACGACCCGCTTTCAGGCTGGCAAACCATTTTTGGTACAACGTTCACAGAATCTTTGCATGGAAGCGTGTGAGCACGAGAGTGCCAAGTGTTCTGACTTAAGTTATAATGAGCCAAAACTCTGACCGTGTCACATGTCTGTGCGCCCAATTCAAGAGAATCTGAATCCGTCCAGGACGAAGCAGAAATTTTTCTGCACGAGGTGTCGACAACGGAATCAGTCATAGCGCATATCGAAGCAGATACTGAAAATCGAAAATGCGTCATCTTAAAGAACGGCCCTGGAAAAGGAACAATGACGGCATGAACCGATTACGATTCTGTGCAAACAACAGACTGCCCGTGTATTAGCATACCTGACATAGGGAGACTAGTGCACGGGTCGGTGATCGATTTGATAATCCTATCATCTGACGAAAAAATGCTCTGTAACGGATATTCTCTATAGGCGCAGAACTGGCAGTTGATCAAAACCTTGCTGTTGTCACTTCCGCTGCAAACGATGAAGAAAATTGAAGATTTTGCTACAGAAGCAACCACGGTGTCACATGTGAAACATTATCTACGGCGGATACGAGAGCGAAATTTGCAAACAGCATCGCATGACGGTTTAACAGGTCCAGGGGGTGACCACTGATGTGGAAACTGAATGGCAGCTCTTTAAGAGCGGCACCTTCGAGGCTGACGATGAATACTGCGGATTCAAACGGGTTGGCCTGCAAACAGAGGTAGAGCAAAGTGGTACAACTGACAGTTAAAGAGAAGGCTGCATTCAAGAAATAGCTTCTAAGCGAAGAGCCTTCTACTCGCATACAGTCAGTAGTTCACGCAAGGCGGCAGCGAAAACCAAAGATGATTCCAGGGAAATGTTCGGTGAAGAGTTGGAGAAAAATTTCCAGACGGTAAACAAGGTATTCGGGCAGACCATCCGCCGGCTCTGAGGTGGAAAGAAGGACAGTCTGAGTCTTGAAGGTTAGGCCTGGACACCCTCTTACCGAGAATAAGGACATTTTTCGGCGATGCGGAGTACACCGAGGAATTTCTTAACCCTGAGTAACAGCAGGAGGACTCGTCTGCAGAGGAGGGGAATGAACATTACTGTTTCAGTAGGTGAAGTCAAGGAATCTTTGAAAGACTTAAAAAGAGGCACCGCTGTCAAAATCAATTAAATCCTCCGTGATATGCAAAATCCTTAAGGCAAAAAACGCATATTGTGGATAATACGCCTGTCAAACTGCAATGGCTATGGAGAAGAAAGGGATAGACTTGAGAACTGGAGTGGTAATACAAGTGCTCAAGAACAGAGACCATAATGACTGCTCAAATTATCGAGGTATTACCATATTACCTCCCGGGAAATCTACGCGGAATAGGCAACTCTGAGATCTACGCAGATCAGTGTGCCATCAGATAAAGCTGAAGCATTTCTAACGCGATGTTTACCCTAAAACAGGTTGTTGAGAAATCCAGTGTAAAAGTGTCTTGTTGATTGGAGAAAGCCTATGGCCGGATTCCGCGCAGCAACCAGTACTTGTGCTTGCAAACATATGGAATCGATGGCCAACTGACCATTCAATGACCATATATTGGAAAAGCTGCGTCAAAGTCGAGCCCTTTCAGCGTTGGCACTGATCTCTGTCAAGGCTGCGTTCTGTTCTTCTCTCGCAGTTTTGCGCACGGGTAGGATAGTTTGGTGCAACTGGGACGATGAGTATATCAGTGTAGATGTGGAGACGAGAATGTCGATATTTGCAGACAAAAGTTCGCATTTTCTGAAACTGATCTCCAGCGTTCTTTCGAAAGGTTCGCATCCGAGTACGGTCAGCAAGCCGTATAGTAAATCACTGAACAGCTGAAAATGCATCTCTCATTAAACCGAATGACAGGTTGTGTGCAAAATAACAGCCAAACAAAAAAACGAGCGAGTACATAAAATATTAAAACTTTATAAAACATATTTTTATATTACATTGTATTTTTACAGCGTAATATCACAACGCAAAAATACAAAGTAGGGCATAAAATGAATTCGCCTATGAATTATCACACACGACTAATGTCAGCAGAAAAATATCTGTCCAAAAAGGGAGCAAAACTAACAACCGCTGAATAAGAACGGGAGGCCTAGTTATCAAGTATGATCTGGGAAAAATCCATTGATTCAGGCAGAAACACGACTGGTTGGTCGTAGTGCATCGTTTGTTCTTCGCCGTTGCAGCGATGAACGACTTCCAAGTATGGATCTGGATTGTTTTTTACGCCGGGCAGCCAGTCGAAGTCGTCTCCACAACCTCGAAGGCTGAAAAAGCCATTAGCGTCAGGTTTAGCGTATCTAAAGTGGTCGTTTAAAAGTACTACAGCATATATCTTGTACTTTGGTTACGCCATGAGGTCCGGAGGGTCGAAAGTGCTGAAGAACCCAATGCCATCTCTGTCCCAGATTCTCACGGCGGCTGAAGCAGCGGCAGCGGGGTTCTTGTTGCACACCAGCCTTCCGCGACCATAAACGCACTTGTGAGCAGCACAGGCACCAGAAACAACGGTGAACAAAATGGCAAATAACCAAAAGTTCTTCAACATCAGCAATTCCTGGACCTGAAATACAAATGGGCAATTAGTCTTTACAACCAGCGTTACGCGGCTTGATAAAAATCCATCATCATTACGGGCAAAAACACACTCTACTTCTCAACTGAGTAATATTACGGCTAAAAAGAAATGGGAAAGGGGCGAGATTGCTGGCCCAGAAACAGTAGGCACAAAATAGCTAACAGACTATAGGGATAGCGAAATCTGTACAAAATTAGCATAATCACATGGCAAATTAGACTTGGCGAACTTTACAGTTTTGAAAAATTTATTCGTAGGAACATTTTTGGAAAAAGCCATTTTCGACAATAAATCAGGTTAACGCATAGCGTAGAAGCTCTACCCAGAAAACTCACACCGATAAATCAACCATAAAGCAGATCCGCTATGCCACCGTAAAAAAAACACGGCTAATTAAATGGATGTACAGTAATGAATATCCACAACCGGCATGCCAACACCAAAAATAAGATTTTTCACTGTAATTAGCCAAATTCTTATTTAAACGAAGCGTAAACTAAAAATCCCAATTCCTATAAATTTCTGGGTCGTAAAATTATGGCCAATTATAAAACGTACTCTCCAATAAAGGCTCAACAGTCCAGCCTCCGCGTTTCGTGATGCAGAATGGGCAACAGCCGAAGAATAACGGATAGTAGCCACGGCGAAATACGACGGGGAGAGGGCACTTTCGTTAGCCCTGAGGATCTGACATTACCTTTCAAACAGCCAGCGATCGAGGCCGTGGCAACTGATGTCTTTGACAAATCAGTCTAAAAGCAAGACATGCTACCTAAACCTGGTTCAACGGGTCAAAACACACATTTGACAACATTTGCCAAAAAAGAGAATGAATATGAATACCCTCTGAATACCCTCAGGTGACGACTCACGAACAAGACGAAAGGAAGCCCCATCAAATGTCTGACCGGTAATGTCAGCAAATGGAGAGGTAAAGAGAATTTTTCAGGTCAAAAAATGGCAAACCTAGCCATGCAATGCTGACGCGATTTAAACCGAACTCTTAAAGGAAAATGATATTTGTCCCGTCACTTTCTACCAGACAACTCAAAAAGCAACTGCCTCCAATTTGACTCTCCAACAAGGCATAGGAATAGTTTATTGTGAAAAAGAGTAGTAACAAGAATAACTCTTCTAAACGGCTGGTATAAGCAACACAGTACAGAACTGTTGCCTGTTGCCTATGATGTCATTTAAGCAGGCTACAGTTCCATCATGTGCTTTCATTTTCATCATTTTATGACACAGAGCACTACCTTCGTTGTCAATATGCTGTTTCAGTGTCATCCATCTCCAAAATCGGCTAATCCCTTTGGGTGGGGGGGGGGAGGGAAACCATTCCAAAGATGCCGGTCCGCCACCGAACAGACAAGCTCCTTGAGCAACATTCCAAGGCGCGACAAAGTCAGCTCTTCGACACAATCGAATCATTAAGCAGATTTTTCCTCTGGCTGATGCAACAGTTTCAGCGTCGCAAATCGAAAAGCGGAAAATCTCTTCTGCGACGTCCTCATCACATGACCAAACCTGGATAACTGTGAAATTTTGATGTCGGGAATTAATCACTCACAGTAAAGAACATCTCGAAGAACTGCTGTGTTCTAAACAGTGTCAAATCCTGTCACAAGAACTATGTTTTTAAGTAACCTCTCTTCTGCCGTTTGTATCCGAGAATGCATACCTTCGTCTAGTAATGAGCATACAGCCTATAATGATCAAGTAACCTATGAATTTTCCCAGAACATATATTCTTTATATGCCATACCAACAACTTACGGTGACAAAACCCATTAATGTACATCTAAAACTCAACCGAACATACGGTTTCAATGAAAGTCTGCACAGGGGAATGGTGCTTGACTACAAACCCGCGAAAAGGTTTCAAGCTTGAAGATCCCCGAAACAAACGTACGCTTCAAACACTGAACGGTTAACAGTGTTTTCTGGGTGAACAACAAAGTCTTAAAGTACCTTGTAATTCAAATGATGTTAAAATAATATTTTAAATAACAAACCCTAGTTAACAATTCTTTTCACAAATAATACAATAACAGGTAACTTCGAGAACAACCCCCTAGGATTGATACACAAATTACCATGACCAGCAGAAAATATTAGACAAGAGAAAAAAAGGAACGCCGTCACTAAAAGAACAAAGACTCCCTTGACATTCATTCAAACCTCACACAATAAAGCTGGCGATAATGGCTGATAGTGGATGAGCATGAGCGACGTGATAACGATGCATCTGAAAACGAAGAACAAAGTGTCATCCCTAGAAAGTCAAGCAAAAATGCAAAAATATCTATGGGATAATGGATAATAAGCAAGCAAAGCAGGAAGGACTCGCACTATGATGATCAAAGTCTACCGCATCTCAGAAACACCCTGACTGAACAGAAGAGTCAATGAAGCATTCAACAGTTGTCCTGTGGTCGTAACGTCTGTACTTTCTAGTAGGCGATGGAGAGTCCTCCCTGTAAAAGCCGAATTTCTGCGGACTAGATTTCTTGGAACAAAATAACCAAAACACGAAAGCAACCAATGCGAGCGACATGCAAACGTAACTAAATTTTAAACACTTACGTTAAACGAAAGTAGATCAAAGTGATTTTCAGGTACATTAATTTGTCCACCTTAATGTAAACAACGGATAACGACCAAATTCTTGTTCTGACCATTTCTATACTGTAAAAATGAAACGCGAAAGGCTTGGATGACCTTCTTCTTGTCAATCCTGCAAAATTACAGGGCTCGAAATAGTGCTCTTGATTAA
>UZAM01006903.1:31386-49987 GCA_900618415.1 Soboliphyme baturini
TTCTTCTTGAATCTTGACGTAACTATTCAATGGCACCTCCTTTCTAACACCTTTGCGTAGAATTTACCTGGGAGGCTCAATAACGTCATGCCCCTATGGTTGGAGCATTCCTTCTGGTCTCCCTTCTTGAACACGGGTACAATAACTCCCGTTCTCTAGTCCGCTGGTGTCTTTCCCGCAGTCATCGCAGTTTGACAGACACGTGTAAGCGAACACATGCCTTAATCGCCAAATACCATGGGAATTTCAGGGCGGATTTCATCAATCCCAGCAGCTTTTTCATTTTTCAAACTTTTCACAGCTTACGTAATTTCATGTACAAGCGAGTTTTCTTGAGGTTGCTCGGGAGATAAGGAGTTGCTTAAAGTATTCTCTGCATCGTCGAAGAAGGCCTCCACCCACTGAGGTTAAGAATTCCATATCCTTTGCGTTTCGCTGAAGAGAATCCAACAATCCCGAGTTATTTTATGACCTTATCGACTAACTCTTGTTCTTCTCCTTTGAATGAGTACAGATACCAATTTCTGACTTTTAGCTGTCATTGCTGATGTCGTTCTCGTGGATCCTTTTCTGATGTCCTATAATGGCATCGCGCTGTCTGCCTCCACTGGTCAGAACGGGTAGCAACTCCGTTGCTGACTGGTATCGTAGTCGTCGTTCCTCGTCAGCCTTGTTGTGCTGCTACGGCCCCCCCTCCGGCTGGCAGAGGGCAATGAGCAAGCTCTGAAAGTCGACTTTTCGCAGCCTCTCAAGAGCCTGCGCTGCCCTTGATAGCCTAAGCGACGACCGAGCCGATGTAATTTTCAATGCGTCAATACCATGAGTGGCAGATGGCGACGTTTAAGAGATTCCGCAACGGTGTCCGAACCTCCTCTTTCACCGAGCTTGGGACCAGCAAGCGCGAAATTTTCGTGAAACGTGCTGAAATGGGTCATTTTGTTGAAATTGTTACATAAATGCTGTTTTATTTTTATTACTATGCAGAATCCTTTCTGAGCAGATTAAACGCTACTAGCAGGAATACACAAAATTTCTCTTGTTATACTCTTTAATATCTGTCTTTAAGCAATTGTGAGTGCAAATACCGTTTAGTTTGTTGCAAAGTGGGAGAAAAGTTAACAGAAATCATACGGTGTAAATTTGTCTTCACAAGAGTTAAACAATGTGGAGGAAGTGTTAGAATCTTTACATATAGTCTTCACTTAAGAATCAACTACAGCGAAATCATAACTTAGAGTAAATAAGCAATTTAACACTAAATATGGAGAATGATCAAGTTAAATCTGTTAGGTTTATTCTTACCATAACTTCGATCAGCTAATGAATGAGGTATGCTGCAATAATTGCAAGTACTGCATTATGGGGTGTCCAAAGCCTGGTTTCGCTGCCGGAAACACCGTTCTTCCGTCATAACTTACCGATATTGAAAATGACGCATCAACCGTTAATAAAACATTACAACTGGTATCTTGCGCTTGAGTGCTGTAATCATGCATTAAAATTGCTTAATTCACATATAGTACTTTTAAAAGCAATCCAAGTACGATGTCTAAAAACACTGTTGCGGAACTTATCAAAGAACCATGCATAAAGCGATCAACTGTTGAGGTAATTCGCTTTTAAATCTTTAAAACAAAGCAAAAATTTTGGCAATTTCAAATAACCGTATGTCTCGACTAAATACCCTGCACATTGTAAGTTCGAAATACTATTTCTAGTTGCATTAGCATTTCGAATTAGTTTCCACTTAGCACACCGATAACCAATGTGAATAACGTAAACAAAATTACAGAAAAGCAACAACTAATGTTCAGATGTAAATCATCAACAAGAGTGCAAGCAATCGAAGAAAAGAGCAGCCTGCGCAAATGACAAGATAATACGAACAAGCAAAATGTTCAGAACTTCCAAAGGAATGAAAACCGGATGAAAATACGATTGTTGTCCTAATTATTCAGAGGTCACAACATCAGTAAACAGAAGTACGCTCCTCAATGAGCGATTATGCCTAAGTTCACAGCTGCACACGGCAAAATGAACTGAAGTAGTGATGGCAGTGTAAAATTCACGTGCAAATCAAAGGGAGTGAATCATTTAAAAATATGCCTTCTATTGTCAGTCTCCCTTGCAAGTCGCTGCCAGAAATGGAACGAGAAATATAAGTGCAGTGTACACCATCAGTACGTTCATAATGGCATTCTTTTTTAAAGACCATTCAAGATTCTTTTCCGTCCGGTTTAGCAGTTTCTCCATTTCCGGCCCAACGTACACAATGGTGCCAGCGTCCTCGACGGAATAGCCGTGCTCCGCGGCGATCATCTTTTTGATTTGATCCATCTCCCCATTGACGTTTGCGTTCTGCTCCCGAATAGTCTCGATGATCTCTTCGTACTGTTTCGTAGACAACAGTGTTTCGATGTCCTGGTTGGAGCGCGGTTTAACGGCAGCACCATCGCACATATTCAACATCGTCTATAAGCAACACTTCTGCAGAAACAAAAATAACCTTTATAAAAATGAACAACATAACAACATATAACGTAAACGCTATAAAACTGTGATCGACGCAAAAAGACGCTTTTTCAAGATTTTTCATCGGATTCATTAAAAGATGAAAAGCCCTAGTTAAAAGTCATTCCGTTGGTTTTGGATGCCAGCTTGTTCTTTTAAAGAGATAGCAGGATAGCAGCGTCAGACAATATCCTCAACTTTCACCATCGTCACTGCTAATTGTTGAGGGTCGGATGAGATATCATGAGTTAGACCTAAGTCATACGCAGAGTCAACACCCAAGTAGAAAAACTTCTCTCCCAAAATGATTCAAACAAGGAAATACTAAACTACTTTCAATCGTAACATTCAATTGTGGAAAGTGAGACTGTATCGTACTGCCGCATTAAACCCCGTGTATGACATTATCCACTACTGTGATAATGAGAAAGTATATGGAAACTACCCAAAAAATGCGATCGCGAATACAGCTGTAGAAACGTAAGGGCAGTTCATGTGACGATGCTCGACAACTCTGAAAAAATTCAACCATAGATACCTCGCTTTGAGCAATATTTTTTACAGGTAGAGAAACAACAAGGTACGGCGTGGATAATTACTTTTGATAGCAAGCAAATATTTGCAGCACAGATGAAATTCGCCCAGAAATGGGCAAAAAGTAGATGTCATACAGCTTTAGCACATTTAACACTGGAGCTGTAAAGTCCAAGGATCTATTCGGTGGAGACTGCTGGAGTGGCAAGGAGCGGACTTGTTGGAAAAACTGCCTGAAGCTGTTGTTCCCTAACCCTCCAGTAAAAGTGGGAACTTCCGTTTCATCAGCCTCAGACAGAAAAATAATTGCCACTCTATACGAGAAGGCGGCTCCGGGCGTTGTTTCCGATATAATGGGATAAGAAGATCAGAAAAAGGAAAAATTTGCGGGAAGGAAGCAAACAGCCAAACACTAAAATGGCTATCAAACGGTCGTTGAACGAGGCTCTGGTGAATTATTATAAAATGCCTACAGGTGATCATAATCACGTGTTTGGGAAGTGCCTGCCAGTGTTAAGCATGAGTTTCCCACCTTGGAAACCAATGGTGACCTCTGATTCAAAAGGCAGTATCTGCTAACCTTGGAGAAACGTTGCTGCTCTACCTCGTTCTGCGTCATCCTTATTCCAAAATAAGTACAAAACGAGAAACCATCAGACGTAGGAACTGAAATTACTGCACCAGGGTTTATGCCCCTAGTTCTCGTTGACTCGAGGATATTCTTCTGATTGGTGTAAAGGTTGCCTCTTAACTAGGCGCACATGATAATATACAATTATATAGAGAAAGCGGCTATGACAGTAGCACACATATAGAGACAAGCAGTTATGCCTATAATTCAAACGTATGCGCAGCAGCTATTACCTACGCTGCATAAATAAACCTGTGGATGGTAGATGTATAAAGTGCAGGATATATCGTGTCTTCGTTTAGTCACAGTAGAATAAAAAGACCCATTATTTTAAAAGTTACTATTTTGCAGAAAAAGGCTGCTTTGCCAAAGACTATCAGCCACAACATGAAAAGTGAGAATGAAATAAAAATAACAGGTAAAGACAAAAACAATGAAACATACGGAAATCTGCGACTTCAGTTCTGACTCCAGTACCTTTAGATCTCCAACAAAGGTCGTCACCTGCTGCTGCTGACTGGCCACTACGTTCGCCAGTTGACTTAGGATTGTTTCCATTTGCTGAGGATTGGTCGACTCGCGAACGATCGTCTTCAGTTCATTCATTCGTTTCCAATTGTTGATCGTCGTACCACCAATGCCGATCAACGCGCCCATAATTGAACCGATAATCGACCAGTATTTGGTTCGTTCTACCCGTTCGCGCTCCTTTTCGTGGCTCTCACGCAGACGCGAAGAGAGCATGCTGAAGGACTCGCGCTCGGCCAGCTCTGTCAGTCTGAACCGTTCGTACAACGATTTCTCATTCTTGATGACCGCATGCTCCTCAGTCAGTAGTTGCAAGTAGCGATCCTCACTTCGAGGCGTGCGATCCAATTCAGAGCGAATCTCCTTCCTCCTCTCCTGAACCTGGTGCATCTCTGTCTGAATTTGTCTTCTCTGATTCTGGAACTCACTGAACTTCTTCTCTGCCTATAACGAAAGGCACGAAATTAAAGTTTCATATTTCCAATACAAGCAATCACATCAGACAAAAAAATACTGTAATTTTAAGAATTGTAGATCTATTCATTGTAGATCTTAGACCGTCGACCATGCATCCTGAGTTCTAAGATCCTTTGCGTACAGCATTCATAATAGTACTGCT
The DNA here is from genome assembly GCA_900618415.1 of Soboliphyme baturini. Lineage (NCBI taxonomy): Eukaryota > Metazoa > Nematoda > Enoplea > Dioctophymatida > Soboliphymatidae > Soboliphyme > Soboliphyme baturini. The sequence goes on from UZAM01006903.1 coordinate 36,210, forward strand.
AGAGTACGAGTATCAATAATGCAACTCACAAATTCGTTGTCCATTAAAGGTGCTCCAATCAGTGCAGAAGATAGTTTACATATTCATGACCGAGCACCGTTGAACTGGACCAGAGCAGAAGGCATCACAACCATTCACGTGTGATCTACCTTTTTGGAAAGTGCGACTAAAGTAAGATGAAAAAAATGGCTGCAAATCAGAGGAGGAGGAGAACCAGAACAGTACTTAATATTTCCACCGCGCCCATTTCTTTATGCCGCTACAAATCTTGCCATCTATGTGGATCGCCGTTTTCTGTCACACGTCTAAAGATGGGATTTGGGTTATGAGCAAATCAAATAAGATGATTATTAACTTTAACCTTAAAGTTTCATAGCAATACGAATTGCTACAGAACATTAATCAGGCAAAGATGCGTAAAATAAACTGATACGAAAAAATGAACTTTAAATGTTACACAGTAAAGTAATTGCCTACTACTGCTACAACTGTAAAACAACTGAAGTGGGAGATATTTTCAATTTACGGCTATTTACATACCTAAACCAGCAGCATGATCAGTCAAGGCACTTTGTAGAGAAAAACTTGGACAGTGAACATTACTAAAATTGCCCTTAAGTTTTGCAACGTCCAACACACTGTCATACTCATTCAATATTTCGCAGATCATTAAGAATGTAGTATCAATTAGAATTGTTACTGCTGACATCGATACAACGAACTTTACATTATAGCTGCCATGAATGACGTATCCAGAACAATTCAACTAAAACAATATGAAGAATACAATGCAATGAAAAGAGTGAACACCTGTTCCACACTCAACCGACTTTAGCATGAACAATCAAAAATAATTTATTTCTATAGAGACATACCCAGATTTATGTAAATTCAGCAGAATTAAAGCAAATTATGTTGAAAAGGCTATGAAAACAAATTCCGAGTCATAAAAATTTTATCTAACGCGTCTACGTTACTCTCACGCCGTCAAAAGCAGTCTTCAGCTAGGTCAACCGGTGGCTGCATTTACGCTCTTTAGTCTTGCCTAGCTTACTACTGAACACGGAAGCGATGAATATTTTTATTCATAAACTTCAATAATTTTAGTAATTGCCTACGCTGTTGCAGTCAGTCATGACCAAAAAAAACAGATGTGGAAATAACCTGCACAGTTTAAACACGTGACAGGATATGATGAACGGACCCGGTGGATTTACTGTAACCTGCGTAACATTCGTGTTACGTAAAAGTTTCTGCAACGAAGCTTCTACATAAATCGGGTCTACTTGTATTTACTTATAAGCTGTGCCTATCGCACCGCACAAGTATATGCTCAATTGTAACCATACATATCCGTATGTTAGAAGTCCTTTTCTTACCTCGAGAACATTATTCTGGGCCTCGCGGACGCTGGTCAGCCCAATAATAGTTTCGTACCTCTTTACAACACTGCTGACGACTGACCATATCGAAAATTTCGGAACATGCTTCACAGCAGATACCGACATCGTGAAGAAAAATAAAATAACGTAAAAGACCCACCAACAGTCGAAATCTAAATAAAAACGTAACAAATGAAATTATTTAATTTCTAAAAAACGCTGCTAAATTTTGGTTCGAAAAATGGGCCGCGAAATCCAACTAGTTCATAACAGCAAATAGAAAATAAGAAAACGTAGAATTCAAAGCAGGGAGTAAAAATGACTTACACTGAAAAAGACGAAAAGGGGGAAGAGAAAAAGACAGAAAGAAAGAAAACTCCGTAGTACAGCAAGCCGTCGCGCGTATTTAATGCAGACTGATCTAAGATCGGCTTGATAATTTATGCTGGTCTACAATTAAAGAAGTTTCATATTCTGCTTCAAAATATCATGCCTATTTTTCGTATTGGTAAGATCGACCTGGGGAAAACTGTTGACCAGGTAGCGTCAACTACGATGCATAATGCCCGGGGGGACTTGGTGACTCGTTTTTGGAGGATGACAATCATCGTTTATGCGTGACATTAAAACAAACATTCCCTTCACTTTCGCCACCAAAAGCAATACTGATCTGAGACACCGTTCATAAAAATTAGATATCATCAATCTGGGTCACTGTGCCGTCATTTAGCCTTTGATAACGATCATATAACAACCGGAAGTGAAGTCAATGTAATTCCAGCTAGCACTGACGTTTATCGTAGATCAATACTGTTTTTCTTGTATAGGATGCTAAGGAATCAGCAGGAACAGAAACTTATTAATGTACAAAGCTCGCAGTCACAACGCTCCTGGTCCTGAGTTATTCTGTGGTTACATTATGCATTATATTTAATAGAAATACTGTGAAGATAGCAAATATATTTTTTATATAGCGAACAAACTTTTCTACTTCTGCCCTTTTCTCAGCGCAAAGGAAGCTGTTCTCATATAAGACTGCGGCAACCTATGTTATGTAGATGGATTCTACACATGACTGACTCCCGTAAAGAGCAACTCTTAGCTACCGTTTCCTCAAATCTCAGAATATAAGCTAGGGTCCTTTCTCTCCACAAGGGCAGATCGGCCTCTAAATAAAGTTTCTGGCTAACCAAGGTCAATCGAAGAGCGTAAATAATAATGTTACTGTTCAACATGTGATCCGGCTATGCCATTCGGATGCAAACAAGAGGCGGTGGTAATTTGACGTGTATCGCATGTCCGCATGCAGTCCTTAATAATCAATTCACTAGCTGAGGAAGCCACTTGTTCGCTCTCCCGAATATCAATTTCTGTAGCAAGGCTCTTTCGGTCTACTTTAGCAGTTTTGGTATCAAAGGGGTTAAAAGGAATGAAATTATTGCAACAATACGAAACTCGCGTCCTCAATGTTTTTTCTCAGTGACTGACACATGCATCTGAAGGTTGCAATGAAGATCGCTTATGTATAAAGAAATATGTTCAAGCAAGACATAACTGTCTAAATAGGACGGTGGTCAAAAGTGAGGGATGCAGTGCTAGGAGAAGCGGAAAACAGCCGCAGGCTTATCATACATACTGTCGAGAACTCAAGATCCATCTTTATTTTACTGCCAACGCTTTGGTAGGCCAATATTCGAAAATATCAGTTAGCTGAACTGTTGGCTGCTTGACAGACTATTGTTGTTCTTATAACTGTCGAACCCTAGCAATCATTTATCACATATGATAAATCGTATCCGACCATTTTCCCGCCATACATTACGTAATTACTCGATCCAGATTGGACACTTAAATGGCACTCAGCCGTACAAGTATGCAACGGGAAAGAAGGAAGGTTAAAACTCCTGTCAAACTCACACATATGTCAGTGGCAAGATGCACAAAAGAAAAAGAAAGAAAAGTTTGTCACCACTAGAGTGACGGTGTTTGTTCATTTTTATGACCCTTTTGGCGCTCTTGTTTTCATGAAGCTGCTGGTTCAATGCTGATCTCCGTTTTCTATGCCTTCCGCCAGGAGTGCGTTATCTTTAGAGACAGAATCTACGGATATGTGGTATGCACGGGTCGTAATTATCTGTTTCCTTCCCACAGAGTCGGACTCATTTATCAACCTCGAAAGGAAGGGTGAGTGACCCCGACCGGAACTTAGTTCTAAATTTAACGCCCTACCGATGAGCAACGCAGATCTGAAGCAATGTGTAGTAAATTTCTAGCTCAAGGCAATTCGCCAATAAGACAAAGATTGCCATGAGCGCAGTCTAACTCCTAGGCATTGTGCCACCATGTAACACAGGATGATACAGACATTTCAGCTACTCTTCTGTTTACAAACTGTATTTAATATTAGAGAAGACAGACAACACAAGATTGTAACGCAATTGGCACACAAACAGAAAAAAGGATGAATATCATCTAACGCAAGTTCATGAAATACAGATTCAAAAAGTCGGCAAATGCATGTCATTCTAAGTTTGTACATCGAACACCAGATTTTTCTAATATATTCCTAATGACAAAGAATAATAGGCCCAACTGCGTTATGGCGCTGACCATTATTCGCAGACAGCTGCAACAAAATCATCAGACTTGAGCCAGGTACGTAGCTCAGCTTGCCGATGAGAGATGGTCGGCGATGACTGTCGACTGATACCCTCACGAGCGCAGTAGATTTGCTCGTTTACTGCAAGGTGGTCAGAAGGTTACATCAAGAGCAGGGAAAGACAATCTTGAACGGAGAAGGTTGGAAACCGCGAGAAACGGCAAGTGTGTTGCAGCCGAAGCGATTCATCGTCGATGACGGACCGGTCCGAGCGAATAAAGATGCCTACAGTGCGCCACAGACAACGCTATTGCAGCATCTGCAGTGCTATAGATGTATCTTGCTTCATTTTTTGGCTAAAGGAATATCTTTATTAGTAAGATTCACATTTAGGAGCTGGCAGTGATTTGTTCTTAAACAGGGGCTTACACGATTAGTTCAACCTAAGAATTTTGATATAACACCTGAATATCCATCAATTTGTACATGCATACCACGACCTCTATTTCAAACTATATTAATGCCTAAAATACTGTGGAAACAGAAGGATGAACTCATAATTCGATGAAAGTAAGCAAACAAACAAAACGTGTTATGTGCGTATATTTCTAAAGTAATCAAACGATGTACTCTTGTTAATTGATCATTTTGCAAAAGTTAAATTAGATGATGTGGACAGATGAAAAAAACAGGCACACGCAAAATGCTAAAGAGTTCAGTTTGTAAAACCGCACGACTTAACTCCACCAAGGTATATATGATTTACGATAAGATCAATAATATGAAAGGCTGTAAGAACAAATGGAAAAATAAATCTAACAAGGTGGCAAAATCACAGCTACGTGCGCGAGAGCCGATACTACAAATAACAATTTGTTAAGCGGCGGAAGACAGAGCTGAAGAGTAGCGACAACAAGGAACAATTTTTTGCACGTGAATCGAACAACTTTTTTCTACTTCGTACTAAAGTGCCAAAAAGTATTGCGCTGTGGTGCGTGTCTAATGATGACGGAAAACACGGCACATCTCGCGCCATCTGATGAACGAAAATTCAAGGTAAAAAAATGATTCGCACAGAGAAGTCATTGCGAGCATCTACAGTTTTAATGGTCGAGGTCCAGACGACCCAGGCTTCAGTGACAAAGGTTAAACACTGGCTAGTTATATATATATATATATCGTCAGTCGATCTCTGTCTCGAATTTTCCATCACTACTAAAGACGATTCCGAGGAACTTTAAGTTTTCCACCTGCTCGACTGCCCCTCCGTTAAACTCAAGAACAACGGCTAGAAAAACGAGAAGGCACTACGCTTTACGTTTAAGATGCGTTCACACGAATGGCGATCAAGTCACACTAGGATGCGAACCTTTCCAGGGAGCACGGTAGATCAGTTTCAGAAGATGTTAATAAAACAAGGTCGTCTGCAAACAGCAACCTTCTCGACTTAACATCTCCTACAACGATACCCTCATCGCCTTGGCAGCTCCTGACTATTCAATTCATGTACAACAAAAACAGGACGCAGCCTTGGCGGAGACCAGTGCCAACGTTGAAGGGTTTTGACTTAACGCCATCAACTCTGACGCAGCACCTGGATGGCCCTTAGTGGCAGTTGACCATCAATCTGGTATGCTTGAAGGCATGTTCACAGACTGCTGCGCCGGATCCGGTCACAAGCTTTCACTAGGTCAATAAAGCACATGTACACCGAACGGGCGACTCCCACGATTTCTCAACAATCTGGCACAGGACAAATATATGGTCACAGGTGCTTCGACCGGGCCCGAAGCCACATTGCTCTTCTTGTATCTTGAGGTCAACTATTTCACAGCACCTTCTTTCTTGCACCTTTGCGTAGACTTTACCTGGGAGGCTTAATAACGATATGCCCAGATTTAAATGAAGCATCCCTATGGTTTCCCTTCTTGAACAAGGGTACAACAATCAATGTTTCTCCAGTTCGCTAGTGTCTTCACCGTAGCCATTGCAGTTTGACAGACAGGTGCAAGCCAGCACGTGCCTTGTTCGCAGAATGGAAAATTTCAGGGCGGATTTCATCAATTCTAACAGCCTTTCCAGCTTGCAAGCTTTTCACAACCTGTCATTTTACATAGAGAAAGAGAAAATATCCGTTTCCTGGTGTTCTAGAGGTGAGTATTCCTGCGGTTGCTCGGGGTTTTAGGAGTTCCTCAAGGTACACTTCCCAAAGTCAGAAGATGTCCTTATCCTCGGTAAGAGGGTTCCAATTCTATTCTTCAAGACTCTTAGACTTCCCTTCATTTCACATCGGAGCCGGCAGATGGTCCGCCAGAACATCATGTTTGCCGTCTAAAAATTTGACTCCAACACTTTACCGAACTTCTTCAAGGAACCGAAGGAATCAGCTTTGGCTTTCGCTGCTGCTTTCGCAGCCGCCTTGAGCGCTTCGACATATCAGATGCGAGTAGAAGGCTCTTTGTTTCCAAGCCATTTCTAGAATGCAGCCTTCTCCATAACAGCCGGTTGTACCGCTTGTGTCCATCGGGAAGTTTCTCTCTGACCTCCAGACAGCAGATCAACCCGTTTGAATCCACAGCATTCGGAAGCACCTTCTAGGACGTCCACTCGGTTTCCATATCGGTGGTCATCACCTCCATCTGTTTAATCCGTCGTGGGATGCTGCTCGAAAAATTCGCCGTCGTGTCCACCGAAGATAATGTTTCCCATTTGATTCTCCGGTTGTTTTTGCCACCAGATCTTCGTATGGTACTCCATTTCTTACAGCGCTTCGTGAGAAAGACAAAGTGGTGATCAGCTGAGAGCTCTGGGCTTGTCTTAACGCGAACATCCATTACTGAGCACCTTAAGACACATGATCATCGACTCCTGTGCACAAGCTTCCCTTTACCAGGATACTGATATATACTGATGCATGCTTCGATGTTCGAAAAAGAGGTTTTTAAGGGACGGTTCGATGTTTCGACAAAATCGCAGCGACTTCATGCCGTTACTGTTGAGGTCGCAAGGGCCGTTTTCTCCAATCACGCCATTCCACTTTTCAGTATCTGTCTCGTCATGGACATCAAAATCTCCCAGTAGGATGAGGGACCTTGTAGTCGGCGCTTCGCACACAGCACAATCTACTTCCTCGACGAAAGACTTATATTCTCCCTCTAAACTGGGCGCATAGACCTGTAACAAGGCCAATGCTTTGGCCTGTTGTGACTTCAGTCGGAGGATTACCACCCTTCCGATGACAGGCTTCCAATCAATAATTATATAAGCGAGGTTGGGTTCTACCTGAGCGCGAGTCATGATACCGACTCCTGAGTAGAACAGCTTCCATCCGCTGAGATTCAGGAATCCAAAGCCTGGGCATTTTGTTGACGAGAGTCCAACAATGTCGAGTTGGTACTTCATGGTCTCATCAACTAACTCTTGCTCTTTCCCTCTAAATGAGGATATGTTCTAATTTCCGATTTTAAGCTCCCATTGGTGGTGTCGTTATCGTGGAACCTTTACTGACGTGCCATGATGGCATCGCGCTGTCTGCTTCCTCCGTTCAGAACGGGTAGCGACTACGTCGATCCGTCGGTCTTCGTCATCCGTTGTTCGTTCTGCTTCTACGTCCGTGGTTGCCAAAAGGAGATGAGCCGGTTCTGATCGCTGACTTTTCGCAGTCTGTCTCATTCCCCCAACGGCCTGCGAGGCACTTGGTAATCCGGGCGACGACCGAGCCGGTATAATTTTCTATTACATCAATGCCATGAGTGCAGATGGCGAAATTTCTATGGAGCTTTCGTCCGGTCTCCAACCATCCTCCTTTCTCAATCGGGTTTGGGACCGGTAACGGCGGAGTTACGCAACAAATTTGCTAACGTTTTTAATATCACAAAAGAAAGCGAACGTGTCGTTGAATCTTAATCACTAAAATCCTCTGCGCTGGTGATCAACAGGCTTGCGGAAGACAGCGATTTATCTTGGTCACCTGGTTTCTTGGGATCTGATCAAGCATCCTCACTGGCTCTCGCCAACTAGAGCTTTTTGCAATACGGATCAGCTATTGCCGGTCATGTAGTACTACGTTGTTTTTTACAGCATGTTATTTGAAAAATCTTTTATAGGATGACACCGCAAATACAATTTATTATACACAAGTTTAATTTACAACAGAGGAGGCAAACAGGCTACTAATCATACGCTTTCCCTATCGACTCAGCAAAAAATATGCCGTACGATTAATACGCAGAAATAAGACGAAGAAAAATGTCTGAAAGGTACTACATATATAACAAACAATACGAATCAACCACCTTAAGTACCTAAGAAATTAGACCTTAAAACATTGTTAACAACCCTGATATTTTTTTTACATCTCTTGTCAAACTGTTGCTCTTTATCGTTCTTTGCTTAAGTAAACGCAAAACATCACCAAGATACGTTTTCACGGCATATGGCATCACACTCCTGCTCGTAGTTTGCTACGCGGGCATTTATACAGCCTGAGGTTCCACAGTGTTTGAGCAACTGCAATGCATCACGCACTATTTTGTTTGGTAAAGCAATAACATAACTTACTAACCGTCAAGAAGTTTAATTCAGATGATAAATCTATGCCAGACCTTTCGATCGGCATTCCATGGACATTTTCTCGGGCTATATCAACGACGTCATGGTCATAGTCAAAACACGCTATGGATAACAACCATAAATCATAATCAGGCATCAAAAATCTGGGCTGCTCTGTTGTTCAAGCCCTGCTAGCTTTCGACGACGATGACAAGACAACAACAACCAACAACCATAAGTGCCTACACTGGAAAAGCCAAAAAAACAAAAACACGTTCCAGGTACATGTTTAGAATGTCAAAAACGTCTTGAATTATATTGTATCTAGCATCAACTGCTTTTCTGGTAATTTAAATATGACGTCATGAAACAACTAGCTTCAAAACTCACTTCTTCGTAGATTTAATCACGTACCTTGGGCCAGGGGCGGATTTTCACGGAGCCTATTTAGATAAGTACTACTGCAGAGAATATACCCTGAAAAACGATGTTAGCCTTTGAAATGTCGTAAAAAATAACTAGAATCATGAACGGTGTGCAAAAAATATTATTTCAACTTCACAAACTTTTCATAATATAGCAATGGTCTAGAAAAGGGCAAACGCTCAGGATTTGTTGTTACGAAGAGATAACAGCTGGCAAAATTTCGCAAAACGTAAGGGAAGAGAACATGAAAATGGAATATATCTACTGACTTTATCGATCACCCGCAACCTACGTATGCTTTGAACAAAATTCTTCAAGTCTAACTAGCTACTTACCGATAACTCTGGTGAAATTTGCATACTGTTATTTGATCATCAAGTAAAGCTCTCTGAAGCCGTTTATGATTCAGCTAGATGTTTTACAATATCATACACCACAAAATTGACAATACATTGAATTCGGTGTCATTATTGCTCCAATCAATTTAATTTGATGAGTATCACCAATTATTTTGTTTTATTGCATGATTCTAGATCATCCTCAGCACTGCTAATAGTTTTAAGAAATCAAAACTTAGGTTCAAGTTCGAAGTTAGGACTCGTTCGCAGAATATTTCTTTATGACGCAGTTCATTAAGTTTTACTAACAAAATATTATGCTAATGCATTCATAAAATGTTGAATCAAGTGTATTTCACATGGATAACAAAACCATCCGGACAAAATGGAGAAGTCATACACAACCATTCTCCTGTGGGATGCAAAAAATGACCAGTGGTGTGTCGCAGGCTAACGTTGCATCCTAAAACAGCTTCTAGAAACGGACTTGCTTGAGACGAAAAACATAACATTTGCCACAAAAACTAACCTTGTTTAAATCATTCAGGGAAATGAACGCATCTGAACTCGGTCCTTGACACTGATACCATAGGCTGTGCAACAACGACACAGATAAATACGCCTTAAGGTCAAAATGAATTCTAAAAATACAAACCAGTTTTTCCAGCTTCGCTGACTCATATCAGGGTTTTTGACGACCCTTCACAGCTGTTGCTGTGGCTAAACATTATGTTCTTTACAGCAATTCCTTCAGTACTTTTATGGAAGTAAGTAAATGGAGCTGCGGTCGAATTGCTAGCTCTGAGATTCAAGAAAATCAGTCACCACGTTAACCTGTAACATCTGTTACCAGGACTGTTAAGAAATCATGAGTATTTGCTCATTCTGTGTACGTATACTTTGTCGACGTGGAAAAAACCTATGGTTTGATTCCGCGAAACAAACTGTCAGCGTTCCTGCAACACACGGGATAGTTGTTCAGTTCATACTGGCCACCGATAATTATATGTTGATAGCAGGCGTTGCGTCATAATAAACGCGGTTAAATCCAGATATTTTGCTGTTCGCAGTCTTCTCCACTAAGAATGTTGTTCTATTTCCTGTTTGTGTTATATATAAATTGAATAGTCGGACGTAGCAGAGGAAGACTTCTACTAACGCGGCCAACGGGGTCCTGAGTGAACTGGAAAGAACCATTGTGACTAAAGTTACGCTGCTATGAAAAGTAATCTCCCAGTGTTTTATTCTATCTTCACCCCGATGCTCACGTAAATTCATGAGTCGTGGGCCGTGATCGAAAAGCTTCGATTCCGGGTACAGGGAATTGAAACTGGATATCCTAGAATAATCGCTAGTTTCATGCATCTTCACATGGTCTAAAGCTCAGATATTCGAGAGAGACAGAGAGATAAAGAGAGAGAAAACGAAAGAGCGAGGGAGAGCTCTGATCCACAGTCGCGCTTCTGCACTTTTAGAAGTCACAGCTGCAATGGCTTAAATAAGTCTATCGAATGCTTCTAGAAAGGTAAGAAAACAGCAACTAGTTACCCAATCGATCAGCCGACAACAACGAGGATGGCTTAGAATAACCTGGCTCAAGTGTATGGAAAGACTTTCTTCAACACTCAGGTTTTGCTGCCGAAGATAAAATGGAAGCACAGAATCATGAATGTTGAAGGCATTTACAGACACACCTATCTTTGTGATCCGAAAGGACAGCCCGGCTGAATGACAGATCATTTTTATCTTCTGCCCACAAACAGCTTTCGAACGATGTAGATTGTGAGGGATCAAATCAAATAATTGATGCAGATGAGCACATGCTATTGCATATACCCTGAGTGCGGATTAAACGATTACACGTTGAATTAGCAACCTCGCACAGTCACCACGAAGGAATAATAAAATAAACTGAAAATCTTTGATATTCACAGTTTGACATTGGCCTCACGTTGTATTCGTAGAAAGCGTTCTTATAAAGGGCAGTAATGGGCGTAGTCAAATCACTACTACATCTGCCAATGAAATAATTTGAAAGTCGCGATCGCAGACTACGCACTAACGTACTGATATCGCATAATCCTCACAGTTGAATTGTGATATGAAATTCACTACTCTGACAACGGCATCGTGCATCACTCTAGAAAACGACCCTTTGACGTATTACATTATGTACTAAATCACGTCGTTGACACGGATGATCACTGCCAAGTTATACAAATTGAATCCCAGTCGCAGAAACAAATGCTGACACCAACCAGCGGTCTGCACAAAAATGGCTGGGCCAAAATGTCCAACTCTGTTCACATCATAGCATTAATATGAATCTACGAAGCTATGCTTTTTCGTCCGCCTTTCGCTGTATAATTTGTTCTGTCAATTGATTAGTATGTCTTATTCTTTTAAACTGAGTAACATTACGCTGATATTTGTGATCTTACTGCTTTCATGAGACAATATGCTGTTCCAGAGTGTTGTTGCTTTTGTTGATAGCCGCATAGACTTGGATGATCTTCAAGGTTCGCATATTATTGTCAGGTTGTACATCAAATCTAGTTTTGTTACTACATATGTGGCAGGATCAAGGCGAACTTTAACTGACTACAAATCCGATCCCTCCTATGTTCGTCGAGCCCTTTTCTCTTCTTGGCCAAAGCTAATTAATGTCTTTTAAAATGCCATTCATCTGGAGTGTTTCGCGGAGGCTATGAATATCATAGCCGTTCCCCTATCCTTTTATCCTATAGTTGAGCCAACGTTTATTCAACCTCCAGTGTTCTTTAATTGCAAATGCAATCAGTGAGGGAAATCAAGTCCGTTTACTAGATGGCAGCCCTTCACTTGGAATTCGTAGCAACCCTTGGTCAGTCGAAGCACAAAACCGCCGCCGTGGAACGGGTCGAGAAAAGCGTTGGGTGCTGAGGTTCATTTATTCGTGTTGACAGAGCGCATGAAGTTTCCCTTCCGCTTTCAGGGCTGATAGTCGTGTGAGGAATTGTGCGTAGCGGGTCGCTCAATTTTGTGCAGTATTTTAATTGAAGCTGTTTCTTGTTGTTTTTGACGAACTAACTACAACTATTTATCTTTGACGTCTAAGCAAAAGGGTGCAGTCATCGTTGCTTCCCCTTACCTTCAGATGGGTAGATCATTTTCGTCCTGACGTGTAACTGACATCGCACAATGACGTTTACTCTGAGCATGGAATATGCCGTCCTCGACTATTTATTTGGTGTTTCTAACCTTCACCACGCGACGGCGCTTCTCTACCCGCAACCATGGGACGGACTAAACGGCCGGCAGCAGAGCACGTTGGTCTTGATATCCTCCAAGAGATGTTGGATTTGGAGAGTTGGATAAATTCACGTACCTCGTGTTGCATATACAATTGATTGTAGATGGGATGAAGGGTTCGAACAGCGAATTAGAATGGTCATCAATGTTCTGTGCAAACTAGATCTAACCTTTGTCAGTAAGATGGAATTGTATCAGAAGAACGAAGTGTCTGTTTTCAAGTAGATTTTCATCCCGGTCAGTACCAATGGTTATGAGTTGTGGATTCATGACTGATAAAATTCGATCCCATGCAAGAGCACCTGAAATGGACTTTTCACATGGATCGCAGAACCTACTGCACCTTCCATATTATAGAATGCATATGTCTGAGAGTGCTTTTGTCCACAGCTAATGACTGTCTAAATTGAAATCTCACTGCCACGATGGTTTAGGCACGTTTTGTCAATGCTTTTGAAATGGAACGCGAAAATGCTACCACTTACCCAGGCCTACCGGTTAAAGGCCTCGGCTACAGCCAAGCATGACCTCCGCCGGAGGGGGATGGGTTATCTTAAGAGTTTCTGCTCTAGTAAATTGTTCTATTCTGCCAAGTTCGAATGCTGGGATACTAGCAATTAAGGCAAGAACTTAAGTTTCATACTTTTCACCATACCAATAGTATTGATAAACAATAGTGTACTAGCTTGTTGATCAGCACCGTAAGGTTAACGGAAATATTTTCGCTTTCTATACCCAAGCAATTAATGTGTGATGCAATCTTTCTGTGGTGTTGCGCACTTTTCTCCGAACTTTTATTGCGGATATGATTTAAGTCATAAATTACATTTAGTTTTTAAATTAGGTATTTGCCTATCAAATCTTTGTTAACTTCCTTCCGCCGCTGTCAGAAATGAGTCCACCACTGTACTCCGAATTGGGCCGTCCTGCACATGACCTTTTTACGAAAGGATACCGTGAGTTACTTGTATTTTAACTTCTAATTTTTGCCTTTTTGGCGTCCGTTCATTAGTGATGTAAATTCCTTTAGATTTTGGACTTTTCAAAGTGGACATCGCTTCGCGGCCAGATCCTAGTTGTGAGTTCAAAAGCATCGCCGTTCACGACATAAATTCTGGTAAACTCCTTGGCAGCGTTGACGTAAAGTACAAAATTCCTGATTATGGTGAGAAGCTAATGTTTTTTCACTCA
>UZAM01006908.1:25030-37454 GCA_900618415.1 Soboliphyme baturini
GGATGTGCACATTAAAGAGTTAGGTCTGCAGCTGTCTGGCCTCTTTGGAGGTTTTCCTGGCTTTAGGAGGGCGACGACTTTGGCACACCGCCAGGAGACGGAAAAAAAGAGGCCAGCCACCGTCGGCCTTTTTGACCAACGTTCTTAAGAAATTCCGGGAGAATTTCATCAACACCAGCAGCCTTCTTGTTCTTCGTGGCCAACAGTGCCAGTGTATTTCCTCTACAGTGTATATGGTGGATAGTGGGCTTGTTTCAGGGCAGTTGTTAATGTTAAGAAAGTATTCTTTCTACACTTATGGCGCGGGCGGCTTTATCTGCCGGTAATTTAGACGTATGGAGGAATATTGTTCGGTTATGTTCTCTAATTAGTGCATATGTACATTAGGTTATTTATTTGTCTCACCACAAAATACTATTAGTTATTATTTTCCATTTTTGCAAGATTTTCATTAAACAGCAACTTCTGCTGTAGGCAATACGAATGATGATGTACTGCAGCTGTTTCTAACCAACCGCTTCATCTTCCAAGTATTGAATACTAAAACACCGTCATTTACATGAAATTAATAAAAAAATGTTTATATATGATTTTATGACTCAACGGGTAAAAATAATGTGCCAGAAATTGGAATTTTTCTTTTGTCACAAAGTCCAAATACATTAGTCAGGGAGCTGGTTTTAGAGGCTGCAATTTAGTGATTGGCTTCTTTCCCCTGAATCGTCTAACCTTTCCGGATTGACAGACATTTGTTTTGGCACAAGTCTACGCAACATAACAAACGTAATCTTTCTTTCAGATGGGTAACAATACAAATGCACAGATTCGAGTCGTAATCACCGCCATCATTTGTTTACGCTGCATGCTTTATTTTATGTGGCCGTCCAAATACCACAAACGATCTTATGTTCTTTTCAATTTCGTATATTATTACATATATGCCAAATATCGCTTGGATCTTATCTGTTTGCTAAGCGTAATCATTCTCCTCTTTTCATAGGGTTAGAAAATTCTTCCAAAAGATTGATAAGTGCGGAATGTTTGCTGAAGAGGGAAGGAGAAGAGTAAAAAGGAAGAGTAAAGTAAGAAGAGGTAAATATAGAAAGGCAGAACAGCAGTGCTTGAATTTGAAATTATTCAGAAAAGAAAATAGTGGAGTATATTTCTTTGTCTTTTCTCTTATGCAATCTCATCTTTATTTAGCACGAGTCAAGTAGAAATATAAAATTCTTTTGTTATCTGGTGGTTAATGCGCATAACGATTATCAATTCTTCCTTCTGGACGTAAGCAAATGGGATATCATTTTTATTGCTATTTACGGAGGAGGCCCAAACTCTGATCTTCCAATCGCGATAAAAAGCAACTAGGTTCGAAAAGTTTCTCGGATTACTTAGCTATGAAGTCTGTCGATGCTTGTAAGCTCTGCGGTTTTCCTCAGGTTTCCACTCACATCGACTACCTGTACTGGGTGATCGTATTTTCACAAGCATTTCCTTTGACTCATGACCATACATGGACGTGGGAAGAACGAATGTAAAAGGGTTAGCTGGCATTTTCTCTATTGCTCTCTTTGATAGTATATGCATATAGATTCAAAAACAGTGCGTCTCATCTTGAGTATTGACCGTCAACCAAACACGGCATTTCGTGCTTAGACGAAGTGTAGTGGATTGCGTTCAATAACTATGGTGTGCCATGATTAAAGAGGTTCTTATTCTTATTTGAGAGAGATATACTTTCTTCATCAAACATATTCTTAATTGAGGGTGACATGCTTTCTCCTGCCTTGAAAAGAAATCTGTCAGCGAGATTGCTACTGTTTTGACTACAGCCAGAATAAATTAATTTACGATTGTGTAATCATTTTTCTCAAATGTAATACGATCATTTTCTCATACAGAAATATAGAATTTTTATGCGGATACTATATGATAACATAAGGCATGTCTAATGAACATACAAAATGATGGTGCAGCTTTATACACATGCTAAATAATCGTCAATATTGAGAAGATAATGTCTTTTATTCTTGCGTTGGCACCCATGCTGAGATGCATACCTTTGAGCTATTAAATTATATGCAACGTAACAAACTAGCTGCCTAGACGATATCAACAGGCGGGATTTAGATGCCGGCTACTTTTTAGTACTGATAAAACAGCATGAAACACGATTCTGCGATATACAACAACAGATAATATGGTCAATCCAGTGGTGACTGACCATTACCGACTTTTCTGAACGTGTCTCGGACTTTTTTCAAGATAGATGGGTGGTAGAGTTTCGTGAATTTTGTTTGTCGTCTGCAGCAGAAGGCCATTCAGAGTACCACTACGTCAGACAAGTTTATCATCCCGGAAACAAGAACTGAGAAAGAGGTAAAATCATTGTTACTTCACTCACTTCGTACCCTCATGAATCTTCCTGCCTTGCCATGTCGTGTCGCGCTTTTTACTGGTTTTACGTAATAACTGTTTCGTTGTTTACACTACAGATATATGGTTGCTGAAAGTAGAGAGAGGCATCTTCATATATAGCATTAATAAATTCTGAATAGAGCATGAATTGAAGACAACGAACTTTATTTTGTAGAAAGCCCCTGAGGTAGGAGTCGAAATGTTATCAGTGGTTTATCATTCAATATACTTGCTGTATGAGCCATGTACATTCATTCGTATTTTTTTCAACGGTACTATATGGAAATGAAGCACCTCCAGCAGCCACTGTCATCATTAGCTATATAAGTGAATTCAAGGCTACGCCGTTGAAGAAAGATGGAACATGTAGGTGGCATCTTCGCCCCATTTCACAGAGAAACGGCAATGGATGGTTTGTGTTAATCAGGGTTCACAGCTCAAACAGACTTTAAACTAGCCATATCGACGGATTCCCATGACACTGCTCGATTGATTCGGGATAATGACATGATGGGAATGGAAGAAAAGTTTCACGGATCCAATAGAAATGCTAACTAGTTGTGTTCTGATTATTTATATGAAAATCTTTCATGAATTGGCTTTGTGCTTGTCGATTTTCTTATGCCTAATTTGTTTTAATATGTTTTAATTGGCCACCTGCAGAAAACTAATGATTCGTTTTTAGTTTCAGCAAGTAGAGAATTTGAATTGAAAATTGATTAAACTTCTTCAGTGTAAGCTACTTATTTCAGGCTCATGCTATGCTATGCTGAACCATAGTTTTAGTTATATCGGTTTCAGAATACATGTATTTGTATTGAACAGGAGATGATTCTTTCCTGAATAATGATTCTCTCCTCCTTTACGTAGGGATGAATCATGTTTAATTGAATCAAACTGAATACATTTTTCTGCTACGGTTGATTCATTAAATGAACGTTACGTCGCCTCACTAGTCAAGGACAAATGACTTCATGGAGGATAGTTGAAGAATGGAAAAATGAGTTCCTGGGGGTCGTTTTTAATAGACTTTGACTTCCGGACATCGTATGACTGGCACATTGCATATAACTTTTAAATGCGACAAGTAAATGATCCGAACTTTCGAGGGATGCCACGAACCGGTTATCGGTGACTGTCATACGGGTGTCATAATTGCGACATGAAAATATCATAAGTGCGGCACACTCATTCAACTGCCGGAGGTGGCCGAATCGATCACGCCTGAATGGCGGTCATAATCGGTCGTTTCGAAGTGGCATGCGCGACTCTCACGTCTGTGTCACCGGGAGGGGGCCTTGTCGTTGATTTTACAATAGCTGTCATGAAGAGCGACAGACAACGGAGAGCCGCGTTGGGAGGCATTCCTGACTGAGCGCCCACTTTCTCTGCGACTTTTTTCTGATGACGGGGACAGGCGGTGACGGTCGGCGTATGCCTCAGAGTGACAAGTGTCAACATGGCATCGCGATCGACTGCTTGGGGCGACTGTTGACAGAGGACTCAATGTCTAGTGCAAGAAGTGACATGACCGACCACCACCGGCGACTGCTCAAATAAAAACCTTGTCTTGCGAATCACGCGCCTCCCGCTGACCCTAAGCCTTCAGTTGACCGACGGGGGGACGCTTTTTCTCTTTCCGCCCGCGGAACTGGTCAGCTCTGCGTGGGCGGTGCTGCAACGGTTTCAAGGAATGGTGGGGGGCATTTCAACGGTATACCATACGTGGGCAACACATTTACGAAATCACTTAGTACCAGTAAGTGACACGGTTCACGCGACCGATGACGACGGCGACAGGTCAGGCCAACCTTGGCGTCGGCGACAGCGTGGCGATTCGCGCTCGGGCTCGTGCCATGCACGCGAAACTAATTGCTTGCAACATTCGTTACAGTCACCGTAACCTCTTCGTCTGTCTGTGGCCGATGCTCTTCTGGAGTACTGTAGGCAAAAGCGTGATTGTTCTGTTCATCATTGGAGCCACTCGTCGTCGGTGACCAGTCATGACCGACAATTGCGGGTGCCGTCGCGCTTCCGGCGCGTAGCGTGTAAGCAGCGGCGGTTGAGTGGCGTTCATCTGTGCGTGAAATCGGCACTGACGATAGGGGACCTGGCCAGGAGGCAGACCGGTTGACTGGGCACGGGACCAGTCGTGTGCTGCAGCGGTCAGTTCTTTAAACCGGTGCGGATGGGCGGGTGTCGGCCGCCGCCGCCGTCGCGGGTAAACAGGACACACACAACAGTGTCACACATTGTCACACTTTGTCTTATTGTCTCTTTCAACATCCGTCCGTCCGTCCGTCTGTCCATCTGTCCGTCCGTCAGTCCGTCTGTCTGTCTGTCAGAGAGACCAGTGCACCGCACTGAACGATCGCGCCACCACCACCACCGCCGCCGTCGTCGCCTCGTCCTCGTCCTCGTAAACATCTCATAGTCGAATTCCTGTTTTGCGGTCACGATCCGGTCGTCGTGCACATCGTCAGCTGTGCGTCCCGGGGCAGGCACCGTCGCCGCCGTTCTCACCATCGCACGACCGCCGTTGCCGCCGATGGCAACAACCCAAATGGACTCGAACTGCAACCTGACGTCCATCGACCATCAGCGATCGTCAGCGTGGCTGCCAGTGGCCACTGCCGGTGACTCCAAAAAGGTTAGTGTCCAATGAGGTACAGGCCGTCGACTGTTCGACCGGTAACTTCTGGCAGACCGCTGACTAAAGGCAGCGGACTGCGAATATGCTTTCAAGTCGTCAGAACCTTTCACGAGGCATTACCTGTGTCTCTTATTTGAGAGCACCACTTAGCCGTTTGTCAAGGCATTCATCCAGTAAGGGCATAGGCGAGTTAGCAACCTCCGGTTATCTACCTTCAACCTTACCTGACTGCTTCAGCGCTCATTCCTTGACTTGACGGCTAAGAAAAGCATTCAACGCCACGCTTTGCCCTGGTATGTGATCTGTTCATTGGGCCGTTCATCGATCACTTGTGTGAGAACACTGATATTTGATTTGTGGCAGGCAACCTCATAAGAGAGAATGAGTTAGCATTTCGTTTCTGCAGTCTTCATTCTAAGTAGAGAACGACCAACATGAGCAAAAGATATGAGCAGTGTTTAATGAATGATACCAGCAAATTGCAAATTGAAGAAAAATTTACCTCGGCCTCTTTAATAACCATGATTTGAATGATTTTCTGTAATGACATTGCTCAAAATATTCTGTCAGTCTGGTACTACCTTATTTTAACACCAAGTCACAACTGTTCATATCATGTTTGTAAACTCTAGTGATTAGAACAGCTAAGCACAACATGATATGGGTAACGCCTCTAGTTCGAAATGTACTCGTAGCGTTGTAACACTTTTCCTATGAGGTACCACTACTACGTCATGAAAGTAATAATTCTTTTCTCGAAGCAAATTTGTCTCTACCTTATTCACCCATGTTTCATCTCGGCCTTCTGGTCGACTAGTCCCAAATCGTACCTGAGGTGTTCGCCGGCTTGAGTACATGTGTTTCTGTCCAACAGTTTATCTAACATGGCCGGTCTCTTTTCATATTCTCTATATATGCTGAAGTTATCACCAACTGTTGGACCGTGGCCTGCTTAAATGGACTCCTAGTCGAATACAAGCAAGGGACATACGGTGTACTACTGCCTCGTGTAATGATTACCGTCCGTCTTACATCGCCTCACTGTCACTGTTAAATAGGCAGCAGTGCTTTACAATCGTGTCAATGGAGCATCAGTACTTAAATGGTCATATTTACCAGCAGAATTAAATGTGTCATCCCTGATAGCTGTTTTTCTCTTATGTTCTGCGCTAAACAAGTCATATTTTAAATCTACTAGCCGAATCGATCGTCCTGATTCACTCCGTGTAACTGAGCTGTCTGCTTGCTTTTAGCACCCTACGGTACCTCAAGAGATTTTAGCATGTCCAACGTGTCGATATGAGACCGTCGAGCAGAAAATATCCTCGAACCATTGCCTGTTACTTTAGACCTCTAAAATCAAGTCAACTGTGTGGTTATGCTGAGTGTAACTAAAGGGGCGACATAAGTAAACACTAAATCCTTCTTTAACCAATGGCCGCATCAACTGATTGGACATCAGACTTCATTAATACAGTAGATTACAGTACTTCAGTGTATAGTAATCAATGGACGTGTAATATTCGTTAATGCACTGAGCAAAATACTTCTTTTTTAGCTTTTCTATTGTCTTAAGCCACAGTCAGCCGCAGTGCCGTCGGCACGTTTGCGAAGCCTGAAAACAACAGTTCGTCCCAATGCCTGAGTGAAATAGTAGGAGGGTGCGTTGGACGCTAGACCGCAACTAGAAATGAGGTGCGGAGGACGTTTTGTAGAAGCCAGAACGGGATCAGGAAATTTTCATGATCATGATTCCAAGGAAGGTGTGAAGGTTTGTGGAACACCCCGACTTGAAGTACAAAAGTTAGGCAGAGTTCGGTTGTTTGTATTTGCAGCCCAGAGCTTGTGGCAAATCGCATCTGAAGCTGGACAAAACGGAGGTGGACCGTATCGAGGAATCGTACGGTGAGGAAAGAGTTCAGCAAGACTTGAATGCTAAAAAAAGCAGATGATGCGGTAAGATAGTGATCAGGAAATCAGTACATTTGATTCAGAGTATGGGCTTCGCGACGGTGACGTTCGCTACGAGTCGTTGTCACTTTCATGCCGCGTTTTGATTTGGATGTAGATGAGCTGGTAGAGAGCCAACGGCCTGTGCAGCTTTCTAATACAGTCTTCTCTATGATCAGTACTACTTGTATCATTAATGTTAACATATTGATACATTGTAATGCAGGTGATTACATCACCTTGCGATGAAGCTGATCTACACTTGCAGAACGATCCAACCGCAGCAAATGTAACAGAGGTTCGAGCCACATGTTTAACACCGCCGGTGCCACTCACAAGCCAGGATAAGAATTTCCGGACTGCAAACATGATAGTATGGCAGTCTGTCCATCGCCATTAAGAAGGAAAGAGGGCGAGTCTAATAGTCCTGAAGGAAAAGTTTGGACGCGCTCTTATCATTGAAGAGGTCATTCTTCGGCGATGGAGAGTGTACTTTGAGAAATTTTCTAACCCAGATCAACCACAGGAAGACTCACGTAAAGAAAAGCAGAGAACGAGTGTTGGTTTTTTCTATAGAAAAAAATCACAAAAACTTTAAAGATGAAAAAGTTGCTGGAATTGATGAAATACACCATGAAAAATGCGCATAAAGCACTAGGCACAAAAGGAACATGTCGGCTTACAGGTGTTTGTCAAATGTTGTCAAACTGTAGTGACTACAGGGAAGACACCATCGGACTGGAAGATAAGGCTTAGCTCACTTACGGCCATGAGTCGTGGACCATGACTGAAAATCTTCGATACCGGCTACAAGCGGCTAAACTTGGCTTTTTGAGGCGAATCTCTTGTTTCACGTGTCTCGGCATAATCCGGAGTACGGATATTTCTGAGAGCCTTGGTGTACAGTCACTGCTTCTCCAGCTTAATGAGTCACAGCTGTAATCGGTTTAGCGCGACTCGCGAAATTCTCCAGAAAGGAAGGCTAAACAACTACCACTCGCTGAACCGACCGGCGGAAGTCCGGTGGGACGGCGAAGAATGAACTGAGGCAAGTGTCGCGACACGCTTTACTCTAGATTCAGGTTATCCTCCGTCGATGCTCAAATGCTGTCAAACGATCAGAATTGTTGGGCATTGCCTGAAGTGCCTGCCTCAGCGACCAGAGCACTTGTAGTGAATAGGACGGATGACGATGTCACAAAATTGGCCTGAACACAAGCTTGTTTAAAACCAGCAACACTTCCAATATCCGTTGGTAAAATGCTGTTCTGTTATATGGAAACAGGATCTAAACATTTTTTGAAAACAATAAAAAAAGTCTATTTATATTTGCTATACTTCTGTTTATTTGCACAACGGAAACACACCATGGCTTTGCCTCTAGACACATGGGGCTTTTTTATGCAAGCTAAAGCTCCATGGTATTGTATCGCTTGCATGAATGAATGCAAAACAGCGTAATTCTGTTATCGCAAGCAACAACCTCATCCCATTCATGTTTTTTTCACATTTCCCCAAATTTGCCCTTTATTTCCATGCAGTAGCAAAACAAAAAGTTTTTGATTTTCCCACGAAAGTATGTGCTGTTACAAACGAAAAGAATCATTTTGACAGATACCCACGAGCAATCATCAGCAGGAAAACGAGAAGACCCCTTTCGTTGAAACTTGTTAATGTTCTCTAGCCAATTAGCAGACGACTATTTTCCGAATGAATCCAGCAACTGCAAGCAGTATATTGTGGCAACAGCGATCTAGAAGGTCGGCCGAACAGTTTCACATTCATAAGTTTGAAATGTGTTACAACTCGAACGCTTCTTCTTGATTGATTCAATGGGAATTTTAAGTTTCGATGGCCGCTGATCATTTTGAGTCACGATGGCAGACGCGTAGGACAAGGTATCCAACGTTCCGAACTGTGTGCCAGAGATTGAGCTTTGGTAGAACATAATCCGAGTCTGGAGTAGAGAGTCCTTTCATACTCTTGCCCATGGTTATTCACTTCCGTCGCCAGGGGGTCTCTCTCGGATATCTGCACTCTGACTCATTTCAAGACGCATGAGCCCAGCGATTAGTTTCAGAAAATCCATTTCCGTAAGCTTGTACCCGGGATCGAAGTTCTTCATTCATGACTATAGGTGACCACAGAGCTTATTCTTCAGACTCAGTTCCGCCTTAGTCATAATGGTACGGGTTAGCTCACTCAGGACGCTGCTAGTGATTCCAATTTGCCGGTGCATCTTTCGTTCCATTTTCCATAACCAGTAAACACGACCCCGAAACACATCAACCGTTTCAGTATTCCACTGTCTCTCCCTGTTCCTGCGAAGCACAACGGTCTGGAGGACGGGAAAGCACTGGCTTTTCGTTTTAAAGGCATTTACACGCAAATTGGCCACGTCGCAGGTGCTGTGAACCTTTCCAGGGAGTGCTGTAGATCAGTCTCAGAAGATGCCAAAAAAACGAGATCGTCTGCAGGCAGCAACCTTCTAGTCTTCACCTCTCCAGTGCTGGCACATTCGTTGGCCCGGCTGTCCCTGACTGTTCGAACCATGTACAGCACAAACAGGAGAGGAAACAGAACGCAGCCTTGGCAAAGACCAATGCCAGCAATGGAAGACAATTTTGACTTAACGACATTTACCCCGGCGCAGCATCTGCTATTAACATATATAGTAACTAGACGACTCGTAACTACTGGCCATCGATATCAGATGTTTGCTGGCACGATCCCAGCTTGTTGCGTAGGATCCGGTATTAGACTTCCTCCTAGTCCATGACACTTCCATGGCACTTCTAAACCGGATGAGTGAACTCTCAGGATTTCTCAACAATCTGACCTAGAGCAAAAGTCTGTTCAGATGTGCTTTGTCCTGATGTAAATCAGTTTTGCACTTCTCTCTTAGAGTCATCTTTTCCGGCAAAAATTTGTTAACCTTGACGTAATAATACCTCCCAAATAAGGGGAGCATTTTCTGGTGTTTCTCCTTGTTCAGGGGTATTACAGCGCCTGTTCTTCAGTTCACCCTACCCGTTGGATTTTGACAGACACGCTACTGCTTTAAGAATTTTTTAAGCGGATTTCATCGACTTCGGTAGCTTTGCCATCCTTCAAGCCGTTAGCAATTCTTGTAACTTAGTGTGCAAAAAACCGGCTGCTTTTCAGGCGAGTCTTCCCGCAGTTGCTCAGGCTAAAGCAATTCCTGAAAGTACTGTCTCCATCGCCGAGGTAGGTCCTCATCCTTTGTAAAGCGGCTGCAGACAGGACCCTGAAACTGCCCGTTTAACCTTTCGTATCCACTGCTTAGTTTGTTTCTGACCTCCAGGCGGCAGCCCGTCCCAGTTTAAGCCGCAACGTTTGGCGGCGGTCCCAAGAAAGACGCCACGAATCATCTTCCACTCGGTTTCTGTCCAAACAGTCCAGTGATGTTGTTTATGAGTTTTGCCCTCGTTTCCTCAGAAGGTAAAGTTTCCCATGTAAATTCCCATTTCCCATGGTAAAGTTTATGCTGTGGTTGCTTCCGCTGCCAGGTCTTCGCACGTACTCCAGAGCTTGCAGCAAAGGGTGCCAACAATGTGATGATCAGTTCAGAGCTCTGCGCCTCTCTTAACACGGACATTTATTATTACAGGGCGCCGTAAGTCAGACGATACGATTGTCAAATCGATCATGGACTTCTGTACATAAGCTTCCTTGTACCAGGTGCACCAACACCAACGCGCTTCGATGTCCGAAAAAGGTGTTCATAATAGACAGTCAGTCAGTAAATCAACTGCAACATCCGCTGAAGTCGCTACGGCGCTTGTTGCCAATCATGCCTTGCACTTTTCAGTGTTTACTCCAACATACGCATTGAAACCGCCCACGAGAATCATAGATTCCGTAGTCAGCATTTCGTACAGAGCACCTTCTACCTCCTCAGCGAATAACTCATATTCTCCCTCCAAATTGGGTGTATAGACCTGTAACGAGGTCAAAGCTTTTACCTCTGTTTGCGGATTCACTGAACCGAACCATGTCATCGGTGTACTCAATGTCCTTTAGGATTACAGCCATGTATCTCGAGCTGCGTCTCGAGCTGACGTCAGTCTCTCGTTGTAAATTGGAACGACGCTCCTCCTCATGACACTGTTCGCCAGGTTGTTAAACAACAGGGGATTGGTCATTCATGTCTTC
The DNA here is from genome assembly GCA_900618415.1 of Soboliphyme baturini. Classification (NCBI taxonomy): domain Eukaryota; kingdom Metazoa; phylum Nematoda; class Enoplea; order Dioctophymatida; family Soboliphymatidae; genus Soboliphyme; species Soboliphyme baturini. The sequence goes on from UZAM01006908.1 coordinate 36,228, forward strand.
TAGTCGATCTCCATTTGAAACTTTGAGCGGCACCGACAATGATCTTTAATGTCAGGCAGTGCATTTCGTTACTTTGTAGAGACTGTCATTCGGATGGAGTTTGGCGATGAACTGAGTCGAAGGCTGCATGAAAGTCAAGAAATTTGGCGTCTTTAAGCTTCTTCACTTCATCCCTATCATCTTTTATTATCTTTGAAGATCAACACAAAGATTTTGCCTGTGCGCAAGTAATATTTGTATTGCCAGGTGATATTTGCCGCGCCTTTGCTGCTACTGCCCCATTAGCTATCCGTTCTAATTCAGGTTTCACGACAATTACATCAGCGAAGAAAAAGTCTCACCATAATTTATTCGTGTCTTATCCCCCTGTCTTTTTGCTGAAAGTTGAGTTTCGCTTACTGAGAAGTTGGATTCATGAAAATCTTCTGCTAATGTAAACCTGATCTATTTAAACTGAATAGCTCATCATATCATTAATCAAATGAAAATCAGTTATTAAATTCCATTTAAATGAAAACTGTAATTCCCTAATTAATGCAGCCTGTTCTTCGCGATAAAACAGTTTGAGCTGTGTCACCTATTAACAATATGAAGATTAAACGCAGTGATGCTGTATCGCACCCATGCGCTTCGGATGCTATAAAGCAAAGGAATATGTTGCTAAGGAATCTCTAAGGCGTTAGAAGGAAAGAGACAGCGGGTTTTGCCAAGAGAATATAAAGATGCCATGTGCGCATAAAATTCAGCTTAATTTAAAGTCTGTTTTAGATGTTTAAATAAGATACTCCAGAAGAGAAAAAGATGCCATAGGAGTCCAGTTTATCCAGTGAGAAATTAACATGGGACTTAGAGCAGTACTTCTTTATATAAATTAGGATTAAAGAGGATCATGTCACTGTCACAGGCGTTGTCACAAGTCCTGTTGCGGTGTCTCGCAGTCACACGATTTTGAGCTGCCTGCAAGCGATCAGTGTGAAGGGTCTAACGACGCTGTGCCACTGACCGTCAAGTGTCTGTCTGGCTGTGTTGATGCCGGACATAGGACATTGTTGACTTAGGTGAGAGAGCTTTATTGCGCGTTCACAATGTTGTGTTAGGTCATCAACACCTTTTCGGTAGCACAGGTGATCTACGTGAATCAGCAGTTTGGAGAAACTCGTGTCAGTGAGGGATGCAGGGAGAGGCGCAACGACTGAGTTTGTTTCTTGGACATGATAAATAACAATA
>UZAM01006910.1:6203-17912 GCA_900618415.1 Soboliphyme baturini
AACCAGAACAACTTCATGCCGTTACTGTTAATGTCACTAGGGCCATTCTTTCCAATCACACGTTTCCACTTTTCAATGTTTGCTTCGATATATGCATTGAAATCGTCCATTAAAATAAGGGACTCCATAGTTGGCACTTCGTACAAACTACCTTCTACTTCCTCCAGAAAGGACTCATATTCTCCCTCTTAGTTGAGCGCATAAACGTGTAACAAGGTAAAAGCCTTAGCCTGTTGAATTATCAATTGAAGGATTGCCACTCTTCTCCTGACAGGTTCTCATTCAATGATTCTGTCAGCCAGAGTGGGTTCTACAGAAAGACCAGTATCGATCTGAGCGCGTGTCGTGGTGTCAACACCTGTTAGAATAGCATCCACTGCAGAGGTTCAGAATGCCAGAGCCCTAGCGCTTTCGCTGACGAAAGCTCCAACTCTGTTCATTTGATACCTGGCGGCCTCATCAACTAGCTCCTGCTCTTTTTCCGAGTGAGATGTTCCTGCTTCTGATTGTGAGCTTGAACTTTCGGTATCATTCCCGTGGAATCTAATCTGACTTTCTATCCGTCGCTCTGTCCGGCTTCTCCGTTCAAACGGGTAACGGCTCTGTTCCTGACTGGTATCTTCTTTGGCATCTTGCCGATCTTCGGCAGCAGTCATTGGGCTGCTATACCCCCAAGCTACTCTAAGCCGTGAAGCAGGTTATGAGGTTAAATATATAAAATGCGAAGCTACGCCCTTGATATGGGTTTCACCATCTCTGCGACTGTCTGCATCACTGAATTTAGCTGGCCATTCAATCCTTGTCAACATCGCTTTTTCACCAAACCAGGACAGGTATTATACTGCACAGCAAGTGTGCATTCTGAAGCACGTATGACAGAGCCTTACTCTGCCTCCTGCATTACAATTGATACCAGCGAGATATCTCTAATGCTGGTCTGGGAACTGATTTTCGCCGCACTTGTGAATCGAGTTACACAGTGAAAGTATTCATCTGCGCAAAAGCAACTAATTTTAACAGAAAACATACCTGAAATTCTCGTAAAATTATGGAAATGTTGGCAGACGTCGCAAGATTTGTAAGAACTTCAAGCTAAACAAATTAAAAATCAAAGACACAAGTTAGACGTAAAATTCTCGTTGAATTAGTTTACCTTAAGTAACTTGATGTGTGTTGGATCGCTGCTGCGAACGAAGAAACTTTTCAGGAAAGGTTCGAACATACTCTGCAAAAATAATACGTAAACGATTTATCATTCGAAACAAAGAAAAACATTTTTGTTAAAATTCTTCCAATCCAATGACGGGAAGCAAAAGCTCAGTTCAAACGGCTCTATGGCTAGCACGAAGGCGGAATGGGAGGTTTTGGTGCACGCCGTTTCTTGCTGTCAGCGCTCGGCCACCGCTTTGAATTACATAACTAGACTGTCATCATCTGCATAAACTACCAGATTTAACTCTTCACTTTATAACCAATGAAACGCTTTCTGTTACAGAAGCAAGATGCAGTTGTGAAAATTTTGAATTTCTGATTACAATTCTTTTGTGATGACTTGCGAGGCTATGAAGTCTTAGAATTGTCCTGCGATGGCTAGTCTGAATCTATCATTAGCCCATGATCTTCTGTATCAGTTACTTGACTTCAACTCTTACTGACTCCTATCAATGAAAAGCTATCCGTGAGCACAATGCAATGCCGTTGCCAAACGCTGATTTCTACTTTATTTTAGGAATCCATCGTGATGGCTGTGCGAAATCACAAGGTTGCGTGAAGTCATTAAGTCAGCGAGCAACCACTCAGTCGGAAGTATGAGTCTATACAACAATCGGCAGGTGATCATCAGTATTAATTACTTAATTTGATCCCTCACAATATAAATAAATTGAAAGTCAACGGTGAGCACAAAACCAGTTGAACGTTGACTTAATGGTTACCAGAATGTAACTTTAATCAGAAATTCACAGGTATGACAACGATATCGTACTTCATTCACAGGGAGCTTCCACTAATATATAACGATACGCTATAACAAAGAGTCTTAGCAGATAACTGCCATCTAGTGATAAAGAGTAAAAGCGGTGATCGCAGCACCGGGACCTTGACAGCAACCGGCAGTTTGCGCCTAAACAGAGTCACCAAAGCATCATAGACCGCAAGTGAAAGTATCCAATGACAAATACGTCGTCAAACACATGCGCGCCAGACCTGATGACGCAATATGCTTGCTGTCGAAACTCTGACCTACTAATAAATTCTCTCCTCTCACGTTGTGCTCGAAACCAAAGGGCTTCCTTTCTTATACAACACTTCATTACCTCTTTGATTTGCCATGAGCAAGCTGACAAAATGAATTAGGTTATTCATACGTTACATAAACTTGAATATTTTGTTTGTCAGTTGGTAGTAATACTGAGGCAGCATTAAATAGTGCTTTATTCTATTCAACGCGAATTATCGAGTTATCGGAAGATAAACTTCTACCAGCATTTTGGTCTGTATTTCGTGAATCTAATTCAGAGCTGAGTAGGTCAATATCATTGCTTGCTTGTCATTGGTGCCATCCGGGCGCAAGGCTAGCTAGATGCTACCAGGCTTTGCACTTCTGCCGGATGAGTCGTATTAAGTAATGTGTCATCTACAAGTAGCAGGTCTGTGGTCAATCTTTCCTATCTTGATTTTTCCTCTAGTCTTTATCCTATTGCGCTGGCGTAAAATAACAACATATCAACAGCCAGAAAGTGCTTGACTACATTCTACTCTCTGAGGCACCAAGAGAAGCGTACGTCCAAAGAAGTTGTCAGAACATTCGTTTCTTTAGATACGCTACAATTCTTTACCTGTGTTTACAAAGTCCTTTACCGGTTAAGTAAGTTAACTTTAAGGTAATTAGACGTTCATTAAGACTGTGATTGCTACAAATCGCTATGAATGTGAGTGTAAAGTTTGCCAGCAGCGCCTGTTTGTGTCATGCATCTGTCTGCACGTAGTCGAATAAATTCTGAATGATTAAAGTATATGATGTGTCTTCTGAAGAAGTTTCATGCGGAACAAAGCACTGGTTTGAACTTAAATTTCAAATGCACCTAAGTTCTCAGTATGTTTTGTTTATAAATCAAAACAGATTGACTAGTGCCCAATCTGGGGAAAAATCCATAACGATCATGCATCTTACGGTGGTAAACCACCTGCAAGAAAGGCAAAGTTTTGAGGAATTTTCCACCCGCTGGAATGAAAAGCCATATTGGAACTAGGTTCATAGTCAGAATTCAAAATCAAAACGGATACAGTTGGGTCAAGTGATACAACGACAAATATATGTCGATAGATAGAGCGCACAGAGAAGTATATCATGCAAAAACGTTAGGTACTGACCTTAATGGCGCTGCAGGGTTAATCGCGTGTGTTTCTTACTGTCTATTCATTTTACTGCTCGTTTGTTTCGCCACTGCGGCCGGAAATATCTTCTTTCTCTCAAGTTTCTTTCTCTTCAAGTTATCTTGCTGAACTGCCACCAGATTACATGTTTTCTTGTGATGTGGTGTTTTACCACCGTGAACCTTCATTGTTTGCTCTGCTTATGCAGGTCATGTGTTACCGTATCATGTTTCCGAGTTTACGTTCAGTTTCGCAGGTGCGACCGAGTCGATATGATATCTGGGGATTTTTTGCTGTGGTAGGATCCTTTTCTTCTATAGAAGATTCCCTAGCTTCTGTACCGAACAGCTTATTGCCCACATGGCATATCTGTTCATAAACTATCGTATCCGTTCACTCAAATCTCTTTGTTAGGCAGTGACAAACAGAGAGATATACTAACGCAAACTTAACTTTTCAAAGAGAACAGCACTGTAATTTCGCTTAAAATATCAAACAGGACAATAGCTATGACGCATTTCCGTGCACAACAACACTACAACTATATTGCGCTCCTCTGCTGACAGATAACCAATCTTAAAGCCGCTCGTCACCTAGATACATCATCAGTAGCAGATCTTAAATAATTTTCTACCGTCACGTGCAGTACAGCCTGTCTGGTGTACCTTGAACCTGCCAGAACCTACACATCTGAAACTGAGTAGGTGAGGGATGGCAACTTCCAGTAAAGAGCCCAACGACGATTTCTTACACAGTCAACATCGCCTCCAAAATATCTGTGCTCCGTAATCGCGATCGTTCTTGGCACCATCATCTAAAGCTGTTAAAACCTGGACATTAGAGTTGTTCAGACTGGTAGGATTACATCCGATTCGATTAAATTACGGCGGAAATTTGCCTAAAAATCGATCCCTGCAGCAGCTAGTCATACTCTAAATCGTAAGGTCTACCTGCAAACAGTATTTCTATGTTTCGTTTTGCATTCAAGCACATCTACAGCGTCTCAGATTTAAATTCCCTTTCTGACACGTCTTGTCCGACCAGACAAGCAAAGGCTTCTCAGTTGTCTGACGGTTTTCTCAGGCCAGTGCGTGTCAACATCAACTCGGTAATAACTCGATTGTACCCTCCCTCACGATTTCAACATGTTTCGTAGGAATCGCAGTAGAAGCTGTCGAAACGTTCTTCACCGCGTTTCCAGAACGTACCGGAGCATCGCGAGTACGGCTGGTTTCAGTATGATGATCGTCATTGCTGTTCTTATAATCTGATTTTAAATGTCATGTGATATCCAGAAATTTGACCTTGTCAATTTAGTGCGCCGATCTACCTCAAAATCCCAGCGAGGACCATGTTTAGATGTATGAAATGGTCATCTTCCTCCACTGTCAAGTCAATTCACATCCTGCAGGCTTCACAACCTTCAATTAATTGGTGTTAATTTGAACTTCACTCTCATCGCCGTGTTATACATGTTGGTCATTTGTTAAGTCAATCGGTACTACAGTGTCATCTGCGCATTTAAGGCATGATAGAATTGTTCCATAATTTGAGCTGTACCGACGATAGGTCCCTCATGTTTAGAGACAGCGTTATTTGGTATCACACAGCTCGTCACAATGTTAGTTAGAGAGCAGTGAACACTCGCCTAGGTGGACTTCAGTTTTGATGCTGAAGTGATCCTTCGGCGATGACGACGATTTGCTGCCCACTGCAGGAACTAACCATTAGCATTATCATTTTGTACTGATGACTAGCACGCTACATTGTCTGGCTTCTTTATCAAATATCTTGTGCTTTCACCTAACTTTTATCTTATTTCAAAAATATTTCAATGGCAATTCACGGCAGTAATTCCTTTGTATTTAATCAATAATAGCGTGTGCTTCAGAATGCAAGGAATTGCAAAGAAATTGCCTGAATGAGTCCGTGTTGTTAGTGAGTGACACTTTTGATTCCCATGCAGTGATTTATGAAAGCATAACAACAAACCTGGGTGCGAACTACATTGCTGATGAAAAATAGATTTTCAGAAATGATGGCCCGTAATTAATATAGCTTACCGCATATTTAGCAGATATCGACGCTATATTGGTAAGAATGACGGACTGTACTTCACGGTAGCTGCGAAGCAATCGAATCAAAGCTCGAGCGATAACGTGCATATCGCTTCTAGGTGCAACGTTATAATACAGTTGGGCAACAGCTAACACTACCTAAAGTACCAAAATGACTGAAACGCTTCAACTAAAAACAGCATTATAAAAAAAATAAAAGAGTGTGATGCTGTAGATTAAAAATGTAAAACCGGTCAACCATTAACTGAACTTACTCCTGTGGTAACCTGTAATATTGCTGTAGTATTGTAACAGCGCAGATGCTAAAATACCAATAAACTTTGTCATGTTTAAATGGTCTACTGCGTGTCTAAAAGCAAGAAGTAGTACCATAACGAGCTGAAACCTGGCTGAATGAAATTATCAGCATATTAGCTGTTTGGACCAAATCTTCAATTTTATCATTCTGAAAAAGTAGCAGGCGAAATGTCTGATTATACAACGTAACGCAAACGACATAACGGAATGATGAATCAATTATCATGTCAGAAACTATTTCGAAGACTGTTTTCAGGGTACATCATGCTGCCACTGCTGCTCTCGTTACTGACCACAGCTGTTGTTGGAATAGAAAATAAAGCGGTTCCTCTGTTTGTGGTGATTCATCTTGATTTATCAACTACTAGGAACGTTGAGAGTCAACGATTTTGTTCAAAAGCTATGCAAAACACACCATGCAATGTCAGAGTTTAAGAATTCCGAAAAACCGGCAGCACCATGTGACTAATAACGCCTTTGACTATTATACTGAACTATTAAGGCTATTACGCTCCAACGGATCCAATCCAAAATCAGGAATATCCGTAGGGTGCTCCCACTCCCACAACTCGCGCACTTCACGCGTATACATATTACTGCGTTCGGAGTGCACCTCGCGAAGTCCTGAAAGACTCACTTTAATTACACTCTTAATATCATGGTTTGGCAATGCAAACGCTTAATTTTCTACCGCCGAGCTCAAATATTGTGAAATTTGAACTGAAAGATGAGGATGACCCTACTCGGACTATCACAACACTTTAAAGCAAATGCTGCTGTGGCAAAGTTTAAAAAATGTTTACGCGCTAGCATGCAAAGAAAGTATGATTAGCTAACTGCTAAAAAGAGTTCTAGCCAAAATTTGCGGGCATGGTACCTTAAGAAAGAACAATAAAACATTCCGTAATAAATAAAGTCGCTAAATTTCAAGCTACTATGATGCTATCAGGTTCTACACATGAAAGCTTCGAAAACCCGCTGATCTTCGATCTCTGTCTAACGTTTTGCCATCTTCACTGAACTATAACTCAGTAGCCCAGAGGCAAATTAATAGGAAGAACATACCACCGAATAAAACTAAAGTATAGAAACTTACAGATGAATTACGACTCTGAAGGAGCGACTTGGTGACCTTCAGCAGAAGCTGTAGGTCTGGATCGATCGACGTCACTGGACCGGACACCTCCGGGCTGCTGTCCGAATCGTAGTCACTGTGTCTCTTCGATGCTTCGGCGCTGGTCTGTTAAAAAAACTTCAACAGAGATCAAGCCTCCCTTGTCATCACATACCTTGCGATTCGGATCAGCAAACTGAAGACGCGCGTACCTCGTCAGAAAACTAATTATGATCACCTGGCCCCATTCGTCGACGTCCACCAACAGGGAACAAAGTTTCCGATAGTTTTTATGAATCAGATCAATTCGCTCTGGACAAACTTCTTCAAACGCATAAACGGCGCTGCCAATTACGAGCTAAAAATGATTTAAACGAACTACGTCATTGTGAAATCAAGTTTGTCGAAATTTTACAGTCTTGTCCTCTGTACCGAGGACATTCGGTATGGCAGATTCGTAAGAATACGCCCATAGGGAAGTAAATTAGGAAAGTGCACTTCAATCCTGCTGATCTAAGTTGTGGTCAGAGAAACATTCACAAGGAACGATGTGCCCTAAAGACAAGAAGAAATACGTGAGGTAACTATCGCCTGCCTCCGTCCGTGATTACAGAACCGGTTTGGGGTCCGAAAAAATTCAGGTTCATCATGGTCGCCAACAAGAAGATGCACAGCGCTTCGCACGTACATGCAATTTGCACTTTCGTCATTTACATGCCTTCAGACCTCGATATGAGTCCAGTTTATATCAAGCTAAGACTTTTGTTGTCAACAATAAATTTACCGCAATGCTTCAGAATATTGGAACACTTCGAAAGGGAATTCGTTAGCAAGAATTGTTTTAGAAGCGATAACGGAACGACTCTGTCCTAATCCAGCTTAAATCACAAAAAAAACACGTTAGCTGCTCACAGTTGCCATGGGAGAGAAAGAAAACCAAAAAGTAAGGCGAAGTGAAGCTCTTGCATCTTCACAGTGAAGAGTATGCTCTTGAATGAGACTCCTCCTCGAGACCCCAGCTACCACTCCTGAATGATGGCCGGTGGTAAAAAGAAGAACGGAGCAGCATAGCAACCCAGCCGCTCTACTTCTTCCCTGGCTCATGAAGACCGGGTATGAAGGAACAACCAATCAAAATAAGAACATAGACTACGGCCCCAGACATTCAGCCACTGATTCTCCCTGCTCTGTAATAGAGCGACTCAGTGATGCACCACTTACGTTATAGCGTTATCTGGTCGCAATTAAAAGTCTGTTGTTGCGAAGAATGTTACTTTCTCCATTCCCTGATTTCATCCGTCGTATGTGGTACGTAATGCCACTACATCTTCCGCGTGTCTTGTCTACGAGCCGCCATTCTCCATTCAGAGGATAAATGACACTGCAAAGAAACATTTTCACTTATTTTCCTCAAGGATTAAAATGGACGGCCGACCCAATCCATCAGTCAGGGGTTTGAAGTCAGAATGCCCTCTTTCAATAAATGTCTGAAAGGCACAATGAGCTCTGAAAAACCCAGTTTACAAACCTTGTTAACGGAACATTTCCACTGCTTATGCCAGCGTTTTATGAATATTGCAGAGAGACAAGAATACGGTACATCGTACTTCGCCCCATTACGTGATATGATATTCCAACGTTGCCCGTTAACCGCGACGGGGACGCTTACGTGTGACCGTAAAGAACGTTTTAAATTTGTTATAACAAAATTACACGTACAGCTTCAGCAGCACTTACGGTTGTTTTGTCGCCAAGAAGTTCTGCGATGACTTCAACCAAGTTTGCCTTTTGCTCCGGGTCCATTCTAAAGAAGCGAAAATCAACGGAAACCGAAGGGCAACGTGCGACAAGACATACGAGTAAAGCTTAGGTATAGCATGGGCGGCTACTTTTCTCACATACGGCGACATATCGTGCACAGACTCTTTGATTGCCAGCATCATGATAGGAACGATGATCGGAACGCGGATACTGGACAAAACCCGGAGCGCGCTGGCGCGGATCAGCTGGTTTGGATCCTAATAAAAGTACAGAAGACAGAAGATAAACAGTGTCGTTCGTAAATCAAGTATAAAATGCCTATGAACAACGTACTTTCAGCGCCCGCTGAAATGTGCTAATTGACAAGAGCGCCACATCCTGTTGCTCCTCAGCGTACCGCGTCAGATACACGTAAACCAATTTTTTAAGCTATGAAATGAAATTTTTCAAAGCTTCAGCAAAGAATTGTACAAAACAAAAAGTACTTCGGGATTTTTCGAAGCTACGTTCTTCACCACCGGAGGAAACAAGTCTGAAGCATCTTTTCCCTTCGCAATTAACTAAAATCAGATTTTGACAAGCTTGAGAAAAAATCTACGCAAAACACCCTGAACACGGGGGAGAGGTTCAATTTTTGACATAGACTGCAAAATACTGCAACTAATTGTGCTCAATAAAGATGGTCAATCTCACTGGTAATGTCAAATCTGACGACAGTTAAACAATAGGCAAAGTTAGCAGTTCTCACAATGGTGTTTCATTCTTTATTTGTACACTTTGTTTTGAAGAAGGCTACTGTTGTGCAAGTGATGGAAACGAAGGCAATAAATTAACAAAAATATTTTAATACCAGTCTTTCCCTAGCACCCAGAACCATCGAATCTGAAGATCAGAAACGTTGAAAATTCTTTTCCATAAACAACGGCTGGAAAAATATGAACCGCTATCCTTTCACTGTGCTTAAAATTTGTAGGATGTCCCTTTCTTACAACCAGTGACCGCCACATTAGTCCATAGCCGGATAAGACTGATGCATTTATGGCTGTTCTAAATGGGCTCGATGTCTGAGGCTTGCCTGGGCATCCGACAAAATCACGTGATATGCCATCCACGAACCTCTGCTACACACCTTCATTTTCCAAGGCTTCGTTCTGTATTCAGTGTGCAAGCTTTCTGGTCACTCTTGTGCGTGCTTATGGATTCTGAAGGGCTGAAAATGCAAAGGTGAAGATCTGGTAACAGCTCGCGGTTCTTCAGTTCTTACAATTTTCTGCTCTTTTTACATTACTAATTACTCAGTTAATGCTACTCCATACATATTTCAATCTTTCCCCATACCCATCTATGCTGATAAATTTACCTCCTGCAAGAATTCTATTTAAGCAGTAAATTATTTATCCATTTGTTTATTCATTCAGATCAACATAATTTAGAACGTCTTCTTTTAGCCTACCTCAATTATGCGTTTCATTGCTTTGATTTTCAAGTTGTCCTTGTTGCTGTCCAGCATTGCCTTAAGATCTGCATGTTTACTGAAAGCAAACAGTGTTAGAACCGTAAAACCGGTTGTGACTCAAAATAAATGTGGTTAAGTACTTTCGCGTCTCTGCAAAAAAACCACTTGCCGCGGCTTCACTTGCAATCTCGATTTCCGGCGATGCCATCTGATCGTTATACGACATATTACCAGCGTGCAACAGCTCTAGAATTAAAAGCGATGTATTTTAGAGATAAAACTGTTTCAGATGTTGCGAAATCAACTGACTAGAATAAATTAATCTTTCCAGCAGTTACCGGCTGCAAAACGTACCGTAGAAAGGAATTAGCTAACTATTACCTATTCTCTGGGGAAAAGTTCATGAGTTCAGGTACTTGGTTCGACTACGTGCAAGAAAGAGATCAGCGATGCCGCTGTGCTTGTGTGATAACAAATGCGATAAAATACGCAGCATCACTTAGCGGCAAACTACTTAAATAATCTATTTCGTTATGCAAATACGACTAACAGTACACTGTTAATAGCTACATTTATCATGTTTGGAAAATTTGTTATCCATAAGCAAAACGCTCCATTCCGCGAGACTTATGTTTGAATTGAAACACGGCAGAAGCTAACCAAGAAAACAGCACGCAGCACAGAGAAAACTCTGTATTCAGAGGAGAAACATTCCTTCAACGACCTGCAAGTGTTTCCTTCTTCTTCCATAACCAGTACTACTTTCGAGTCGCAAAGGCAGATGCGTCATACAGTGCTACCAACGTTTCCGATCCTGTGCCAGAATCTGAGCTTCTGCAGAAGACAACTGGAGTCTGGGGCGAACTCCTTTTATATACTTGCACACTGTTCATATACTTGTTATTCTTGGTCGTTCCATGGGCCTTCTGCCAGTCAGCTGGGCAAGAAACAGTTGCTTTGCTTTTTTTTCTAGAAGCATTCGCAACACATGCCTAAATCAGCGCAGCGTCGACTTTTCAATCTGAAGAAGCAGCAACAGCACATCAAGGCTCTTACGGAAGTCCGTATTCCGGACCATGTCGAGACGCGTAAAGCCATCCGGAATCGAAGTTTTTCAGTCATCGAGATGAACATCGATTTGAACAATGAAAGCTTAGTTTTCAGACTCAGCTCCGCTTTAGTCACAATGGATGGGGCTAGTTCTCACAGAACGCGGAACAGCCATTGGCTACTCCAATCTGCCTGTCCATCTCTCACTCAAATTTTCCATCACCAGTCAACACGACCCTGAGGTACTTTGCAACTTCTCCACCTGCTTCACAGCTCCTCCGTTTATCTGGGAAGAAACGGGTAGGAGAACGGGAAAGCACTAAGTTTTTTCATTTTAGAGAATTTCACACGCATGCCGGCCTCGTCCCATTCGACTGCGAACCATTTCAGAAAGCGCCGTAGTTCAGATTCAGAAGATGCCAACAAAATAGGGTCGTCTACGAATAGCAACCTTCGCATCTTCACATCTCCTAAGCTGATACACTCATCGCCCAGACTGGCTTGACTATTCTATCCACATACAACACATGAAGGAGAGTGGGCAGAACGCAGCCTTGGCGGAGACCAATGCCAACGCT
>UZAM01006910.1:29628-40131 GCA_900618415.1 Soboliphyme baturini
CACATTGCAGATGAAATCGTATATTCAACAATTAATTAGTCTCCATTTTCTGCATGCTGTATTCGAACACTTACTTCACACTTTGATGTTTCATATTTTTGGGCTATATGCGAGTAAAGAAATCATTAGTTTTTGACAACTAAAACCATTGCAGCAGTCGACTGCTGATACTCGGTGCAATTTACTGAAGGAAATAAGGAGCGCAATGAACGTTCAGTGAAAGTTGGCTTGCTTATATTGTTGCGAATTTTAATCTGACACACAACTAGAATTTTTAAATACTGCCGTTCAGTGTAATGTCACGTTTTACATCTAAACGGTAAAACATTGAATAATTTATTCATATATTGGTAGTTGTGAACACAGCCAACCGTGGCTCATTTAACACGGTACAAAATGATGGCGGAATTATGCGTATTAACATATTTTTGTTGCTAGAACCCAATTTGTCATGTTAATGCATGAATGTAGGGTGCTCTCAATTACACAATATTTCGCTTGTGACGAATTCAGTAATAAGGAATAAGTACGGTGCAAATGCTAAAACGTTATGGAACTGCATAATATTTAGATCTCTTAGACGTGGAAAAACAACGAGTCTGTGCATATTGTTGTGGATAGAATTGTGCGTATTGGCAATTAGCCAGCGTTTAGACCTGAACTTACCAGTAAAAAATGATGATTTTTTATTTTGGTTTGAATGTGCGAGCCCCCTTTCGGTTTGTATGTGACTAACTTTCTTCAGCACATGATAAATGGACGATTAGTCTGAATATGTTTGATAGGAAGCCTCTGTCTCATGAAACGACACCTGTTACGGCCATTAGCAATCAGTGCGGCCAATCGCTTATGACACACCAGTGAAGGGTGTAAACTTCAGGGAAAAAATGTCAGCAGCCGTTTACTAACTTATAAGCCATTGTCTGCCCCAGTGTGAAGCAAACCTTTTTGAGATAACCGCTGCTAAGGGAAATCCAAGTTGTGTGTGATTGGTGATTCCACCTAACTCTTGTAGTTCAAAATCTAAGCCATCGTTCAGACCGCAAAGGAATTATAATATAGAAGATGTGTTGCATAGTAGAGCGAAGTAAATAAAATGCTTCCTTCTTAGCCGTTACAATAATCTTTAAGGGCTACCACAAGCAGAAAAGATTTGGTGAAGAAAACAATGTCGATTTTAAAATCCATTCCTTTCGCCGCATTTTAAAATCAATTTCAGATAAGGAACCATGTTGGATCAACAAGCGCGTGGCACCATACCATGGCGCCGAAATGCATCGACGACGTTCAGAAATCGCTGTCGAACAACTGGTCTGGTAAACCCTAAATAGCGTTTGATGACAATTACGAGTTAGCAACGTTCACCAGTCGTTTTGTTCAAGAAACGTTGCTAGCGGAGAAAGATGGATGAGATGTTCTCTATTTTCTCATGGGTATTTCGCAACACTCAACATACAAATTCTACCAAGGAGGCTGGTATTTACGGGAGATCTCATCACTGTTACAAGGAACGTGTTCACATGACCCTCAATTAATTGCAGGTAGATCTGTAGAAGCTACCTGGTTTATGAAATTGAGTAAAAATTTAAAATTTTGCCTTCCATGGCATATTGACTGCGTGACGCCAATTAAAATGGAGAAAATCTTGCAATGTCAGTTTTTCATACTGTAGAACAGTAAAAGTCTAGTTATATCCAATCTGCAAAATGGAAACAAGAGAAGTGCTTAAAGCAAGGATTGAATGGAGCGAAAAGGCTTCCGCATTATCATATATTAAGGTATCGCCTGGGCTTCATTGTGACCGGTTGTTCATTAGCATTTCTGCGACATTTCGAAACAAAGGTACATACATTGTGCATACTCGTGTTCCATCACCTGCACCACAGAAGCGATGCAAAAGTTTTGGTAACGCTTGGATCATCACAGCGGCAGGTTTGTAAGTGACTCGGTCTGCAACGGCTGTTTTGAGCGAGATGAGGTAGTCAGTGACGCCATCTGTGTCGCCGAGCTGTCGTCCTTTAGCACGCAGCGTTATGACTGATCGTTAGCGACTAGTGCATACAGTATGCCTTGCTAAACTGTAGCGGTGGAGGCTGAGACTGAATAAGCGGTGGGGCGGCGCAACATTTGCCGGACATTCGGTGATAGCACTTGCGAGTGTAAGTAAACGACTTGTTTATTTTATATCGGTTGTGCTTCTAATAAACACGTGGCCGCTCAGCGAGGCTAAGTGGGGCCCTCGATGTGCACTCGTTGTAGCTTGATTGCTAGCCCGACGCTTGACTGAACTGCACTACGAGACCGAAATTGATCTCGGCTTTCAGCGATCGGCGTTCACTCACTTTCAAACCATTAGTCGGTGACACTTTAATGATCATCTCGTTTGCCTGAAGTTCCGCCGTCCGTCTGTGCAACGCTGCTGATCCGCCGGATCCGCCGGATCGCTTCTGGTTCTGAGGTGCAAGCAACAGCTAACCTCTGTTCGAGTGACAACTCGGTGAAGACGTTTCTGTCGCGAGATGCGCTTGTTCAGCCGGCTGACTGCCGTTGGTCGGCCGGTGCAGACGTTGTAACACCTGGCGCTGGTAGCCTAGCAGAGAGTGCAAATAGTGCGCTAATAACCGACCGAACCAACGCAGCTTTGGCCACTGTAACGGGTCACAGTGCGTCGATAGCGGTGGGTAGGATTGAGCTGAAAACAGCCGTTGAATGAGACCAAAAGTTAATGTTATGTACATTTTTTCTTGCTTCTGGCTGTCTGACAAATAATACTGCACTTAGAGTAGCGTCAGATACAATTACAATGGGGCAGCAAGTAAATTTATGCCTATTGCTTGTTTTAAGTGCATAGAATGACAGTGGCATGATAATACGACAGCACATGCCATCAGACACTTTGCATATAAGTTCTTGATGTTAAAATCAGTGTCCAGGGTCAACGTTATTCAAGCAGAGAGCTATCAGCTCACAAATCTTCTTATTTCCATTGCAGTCAGTTTGATGGCCACAAGTATATCTAGCCAGAAAGTACTGACACCAGTATCCATGTCATTAACAACAACAGTCTTTAATTGCAACGCAAATAGTCAGAATCACATCCCACGACGGATGAACTGTTTACAATAGCATTGGTTTCGACGCTCAATGAGGGTTAAATAACAGAACTACGAAAAGAATGACTCCATTCTATTTGGGACATAGGTTACATCAGTTGACACAGAGATTAAGAGAATATTGGCCTTATTAGACAAAGTGATTGAGCATGAACCACTAACTCCAGCCCATGAGCTTTCAGTATGGGAGTGGAAACACGGCCGAAATCGATCAGAAGGCCAGCATTCAACCTGGAGAAACAGGGTAGAGTTAAATCTGCATTTCCTTCTATGATGCAGTAACCGGCACCCTATAGCGAAAGTGTTGTAAGAGACGATCAGTGCATGCAAACGGCTCAAGGTGATGATTTCAACAATGACAACACACTTAATAAGTATTTAAAATTTATTTGCGAATATCAGTGCTCATTGAAAAAATTGCCATACCTTTGGTGTGACACTTCGTTACGATAGATTACGTCTCTCGTCAAGTAATCACTACAACTATCGTGAAATTTTGAAAATGAGCTGTGAAACATAGACGAAGGCATTGCTAATCAGATGAATCGTTAATTTCGTTTTGTTTCATTTTGAATCTTGCAAAACTGTGAGTGCCATCTATGAAACTTTCATTTACTTTTATGAATTAATGTAATTCGACCCGTCATTTTTGTACGGGCGTTTCAATGAGATTGTTAGAAGAACGTTAAAATTGCGCTTTGGAAGCATCGTATTGTTCAATAAAACGAGCCACTGCGGGTTAACCGCTTCGCTATGCCTTTTGTAAATTATGCTCTGCATTTGACCATATTGGATCCATCGTTAAAAGCCATACCATACTATGGTGCTTGTAAATAATGTGGCTCTCTAAAATGAATTTAGTGTGATCAAAAACTGTCGGTTTATCAAATGTATACTTCTGCTAACTGAGCCTGTTATAAACTTCGATGGAGAATCACAGAATGTCGAATGTTTCGTTCATATTTTCATCATAAATAATTTCTAACGCTCATATCATATTTTGAACATGTTTGAAGTTAAAAGGCATTAAGAAGTGCTACGTAAAAAGTGAATTCCAACCGATGGTGAACAGAAATTAAAACAAGTGTCATGTAGTCTTTCCTCTAAAGTTGTTTCTTCGTTAACAACCGACTTCAGCTAGCTGATTGGTAAGCTAAGAATTGAAACTAAATAGTTGCTGGCAAATTGGACGAGAAACTACTTTGAAGGAAAATGTTCATCAGCTTCAGATCCGGATGCCAGGTGAACCGATATCTATAGCAACATATTTTCTAAGTCTCTCTGACGTCGCTATAATCTTTTAATCACAATTAACGAATGCTCATGGGTGAATGGATGTTCATCAGTCGTTAAGTAGCGGACAAATGCCGCAGTCAGGTGGTTTAGCTTCTACATTTTCCGAGATTCATCGGCAGATAGAAATCACAAAGTTAGTAAATATGTCTTCAAGTAAGATAGTTCTACAATTGCAAAGTGTATTTATTTACTATTTTATGCTGCATAAGCATTTTATCATCTATAGCAATGATCCTTACCGGGCGTCCATTACTGAGAAAGTTAATTTGTTTCTAGTTGCTAATGGAACTCTGCCGCAAGTTTGGAGAACGTTGTTTTGAAGCTTCAGTGATTGAGTATGATGTATCACTGTGCCCATAACGCATGTTGAATATGGATTAAACTCTAATTTTCTCCTTTTGTATTACTTTTATAAATGAAGACTAAAACTTACACGCAGTACTCATACGATTCATTTTTTCCAAGAAATAAATACATGAAGATAGTTCAAAATTGCTATAATCTAAACGGCGTAAATACAGATAAATGAAGACGTTAAGTGTTTCGAAGATTAAAAGAAAAAAATAATTTTAAATAATTGGTCTTTTGCCGTTGTGCCGCATTTTGTTTCAAGTATCCACAGTGAATGACAAGCTACTGTGGCGCATTTTTGAATTTTGGCACCAATGTTATGTCAAAGTTCTGCTTTTGTAGACTACTTTGCGTTTCTTGAAATTCTCATAAAAGGATCTATATGTATATTTCATAGTAGAAAAGCAAGTTATCATAAAGGATTTACTCCTTAGCATCAGAGGGATTATCAACAAAGTTAGAAGTGAAAAAATTGGCTGTGAGTATTAACAGATGCGCAAGTCATGAAATTTGCTGCGCTCACCTGAGATCCACAAAGTTGAAATGGAACGTGTCTTGCATGTAAATATTTGGAAAGTAAACATTAACCAAATTCAAATCCATGAGAGGGCAGACTAATTTGCTTTATTATTATGAAAATAGGGAAATGAAATTTTGAATATGCATATTAGATCAATGCTTCGCTCAATCTAAGAGTGATGCTAGGAGAATTTACAATCGAAAACCCTCGAAATTGTGAAAGTAACTTTGTAAATTTGCTCTCAAATTGCCGTTAGTTGTCATTCCTAAATGCAACGAATGAAATTTCACTCCATTGTAAAACTTCTAACAAATGCATGCGAAATGTTTTGCGGAAACTTTGTTTCAATCACAAGCGGTAAATATTTATTTTAAAACTAACTCACATGTAACTGCAATTGGTATCAACCGACGTAACCAAGAGTCACTTTTGAATTTATGGTTTAACCTTGCGTCATTTATGAATCTTGCAACATTTTCAACAGATGGACTTCATGGATGGGTATCGACTGTTTAGCCAATTAATTGCGATACTATTCGATGATCAGCCTCGGATCGGCTTAACCTGAGATTCAGCAAATCCATTTTAACACGATTTGACGTGTTCTCTAACTGTTTTTTGAGCCTAAGTTTCTGCCAAGGAAGGTGGCGAAAACAAATTAGCTTATGAAAGCCTTTACATTAATGGCATTCAGTCACCGTTATGCAGAATCGATTACTTCATGCTTATCCATGATTGGTGTCACTGGCATTGACGATTGTGATTTGTGCTCCATCTTTCATGTTTGGCTACGCTCTTACAGCTGACATGGAGAAGCCTGTGAAAATCGCATAACAAAGGCTCGAATGTGTTGAGCGCTGCCCTGAAAATGACGCGCTATCATCAAGCCTGCTTTAAGTACACACTCGTTTAGTAGCCATTGTTTTCCGATTTACCGTCTATTTTCTTTTGTTCTTTCAAGCTGCAACGGCAGCAAATGCTTCCAAATTATTTATTAATAAGACATAACTGTTGCAGCAAGTACAAACGCAAAGAACGAAGGTTACTCTAATACCGTACAATATCACCATCGATGCGCATTTTATGCTGGACGAAAGGTAAACGTTTCAATTCATTAGTCACTGCTTCAAGCTGGGAAGAGTTATTGAAGATCCCCCGCATTCTTCGCCGGAGCGTACCGAAAATTCACGTATTGATTGCGCGCTGTCCACCATTTTTGGTATGGTAATGCCAACGTTGATAACTCGAGGGGCGGCTATCGAGCTGATTGGTTGACCGGAAGCGATCAGCATGTTTCTGGAACCACTGAGCGATGGCGTGCCGAATAGCTGCGGCAGATGAACGACCGATGACGATGTTCTCAGATTACTGTTCCACTGATTTGGCAAGGTCGAGTAAAACGATGAATGAAACAGAGGGTTGGACGTGTCAATTAGTCCGTTGAACGGTGGTGGCGCTGCTATGCTCGGAAATTGACCGCATCCAACATTCGCTGCGCACAGGGGCGAAAACGTGGTCATGTTGAAAAGAGAGCCTGGGTATCGCAAGTTCATTTGATTCTGGAAGCACTCCTTGAGGGATGTTGAGTTCCATGAAGCGAACTCATTTTCGGCATTCATAGCTGAGGAGATAATAGACGCCTTTGTATTAGTGTTGTGCGCTGAATCTTGCAAACAGAGGAAATGTTCGATCGCTTTCGTCAGGTCGCCGTTACAGCCTTGAAGCACCAATTCCAAAGCCTCCTTTCGCTGATGAGGAAATAACTTTGACAGTATATCGCATTGTTTAAATCGACACTGACGAAACTCAGGCATTGACTCAGGAACACTAACAGGTTTGTCGTCGACGACAAGGTCTTCTGATCTGCTAGTCGCTTTAAAGTCGTTTTCGGTCACTGATGTGCTAGCTTCCTCGTTGATGATGACTGTCGAATCAGAACCATTCGCCACCGTCTCGCTGGACTTTTTCGATGCTTCCTGCTTATCACCTTCTACAGTGAACTTACCCCAAACTGGCCCTGGTGGTAGAAAGCCAAGGTTTGTCGTTTCGCCTGATATGGTTCTCAATCCAAGCGCGATCGCGTCTTCAGCCGCCTGTTGCCTCTTGAGACTTACTTGCGCAGCCATTACTCTCTGACGCTCAGCGATCAGGTTGCACTTTATACAGGTGCAGTCTCTTAAAATACCAAACCGTCACAATAGCGTTGGAATTAGCGTCAAAGAATGTCGCTTATCGCCAACCACAAGCATACCTGAATTTACAGTGGCGCTTGTGACCTTTCAGCCATGACACCATTCCATGATTGCGGCAACGGGCGCATTTCGGTTTTCGCATACCCCGCACAGTTGTGGGAAAAGGAAGAAATCCCGCCGTGTTCATGTTCACTGAGTCGAAACTGTAACCGTGTATCTCGTTATGTTCAGTCTGCAATCTTTCTTACTGGGCGTCGGCTTGGCCGGCTGCGAAGCACCGCCTACTTCACTATGCTGATTGGTTGCTTTCTCGGTAAAATGTATCATTGGCTGCAGAAAACAGCGTCTCATGCAGATGTTTAGGATGAATAGTAAACGTAGCAAAGAGAATAAACGCGACAGAGGAATTGAAGGGTCTGTCGGAAAATACGTTTCTCGATTTTACATTTGTTGCAGATATACGAGCATGCTTTTCGGTCAGACGAATGGCCGATACAGATTTAACTAGAGCGCGGGCTCCGCCGTCGAGTTGCCAGTGTGCAAACATAAAAACGGCTCGCCACTCACCTCACTGATGCTTGCATTAACGCGTTTGTGAAAAGGCTTTTTCTCGCCGAGCCACATGGGACTAAATTTCAAAGTGCAGCGCAAGCTTCCAGTATACTGTAGATTTCTAACTCCGCGACGATACTTTCAGACAGCAAATAACTTTCCTTTCTTGAGGTGTTTCACTAAAGGTTTCACTAAAGTATCGACAGTCAAATCACGTTTTCACCTACTCCAATAACAAACAGAAAAACTCACTTGTCAGATTTATACTCGAACGAATGACTAAAGAGACTTTTGAACCGCGTACAATAACTTTGACTTTAGCGCATAATGAGGGTTAAATGGCAAGATCACGTTAGTGCCTACTAGGAAAACTTAAAGATTTGTGGCATCCGGAGCTAAATTAGTTATCTGAATCAAGACGGATAAAAATGGCTGAAAATGAGGTCAGTGGCGAAATTTTGCTGATGCCTTCATCCAGCGGTAGAACGACAAAGGCTGATAATTTATTTTGAGGACCAACTCTATCCATATTAGTGCACAGGCATCGGCCGTTAAAGCAGGAGTTAAGAAACTGAGATTGGTCCTGTTGTAAAGTCTGGCTGAGTATATGCCATTTACCCAGCCCAGAGCTTCTTTCCGTGGGAACCAAATACAGCAAACCTCAACCTAAAGATCAGTATGCAGCAGTGGAGGTAAAAGCTGAATTGCATTTGGAAAGAAATTGTTCTTTCTATGATGCATTAGCCGATGTCCTTTAGCAGAAGTATTGTAAAGCTGAAAATACGAGGGACATCAAAGACTTAAAGCACTCTGCCTATGCAATCAGTTCAAGGTAATTTTAGCAACAAACTCACGCAAACACTTAATGTTCGGAGTGCTAATTTATTCGTGTTGGTTCAACAAGCGCATACTTTAACAAAAGTGCTCTCGTTTTGCCTGTGACCCTTGATTAACCCAGAGTTGAATACCCCATCCGTCGTCTAATCATTATTCAAAATATCAAAACAGCTGGACTGATTTGAATTAGGATAGTTGTGCATTTTAAAGTATTTATTCGCTTACCGTGTTGCAGTTAACGGTTTCTAGATCTAAACCAAAAGATGAACATATTTTGTTGGGAAAAGGAAAATGGGTTATTGTTTTTTTGCGTCGTTTTACAATAGAGGCGTGCAACGTGAGACATCGATAAATAGAAAGTAGTGTGGTGCATGTCATGTAAGACAGGCAGCCAGACGTATCAAAGACGTATTGATCACCCCGAAAAGCAACGGCGATATGTACAGCATGCCGCTCCGCAGCGAGCCGTGCAGAAGTGATGTTTACATTAAGGATTATATTGACGAATGTCAAGAAATCGGACAAATCTATGCTCAGTATATGGAAGCCGAAACGGACAGCATCGTATTAACCTTGATGCAGTTGATTTACTTCCATACAATTCTTCAGAATAAGGTTATAACTGTTCAGTAATGTTCATAAAGCGCTACCGTCAGTTCTCAGAATAGGCAACGAAAGAAGAGGCTCTAGTTCCAGTCAAGTTCAGTGAGTTATTCAAATGAACAGATAAATCACAAGAAAGCCGCTTACAGTCTATGTAGTTCTTCGTTATAAGCTAGTGTTGACAGAAAAGTGATCGTCAATTATTACTTCTTAGCAAAGTCGTTAATATTATGTTCAGAAGCATTGCTGAATTTTGACTAAGCGGACAAGGCGACAAATTTGTTTCGTTATATGCGTGGCATGGTTCTAACTACGCAATCAACGATTACCTTCCTAAAATTAAGTGAGATCATGATACCCAGTGATTTGAGAAGTTAAGCGCTATATTGCCATACTTCATGAAAGCCCATATTTTTGTCTGTATAATTTATATTAAAATTTGAACATGACTTGCGACATTGCACAGAGCAAAATAGTTTCATCAAAAAAATTATTCAAAATCCCTTCAGATTAAAGTTTATTTATGGTGAGTACAACTTTTTTCAGCGGTATTACAAGCTATTTCAGAGTTTTGGCAAAGATCAATGATTATCCAGGCAAGAAAAGACTTTTCACGCAGATTGTGAAATTGTACAAGTAATAACCATGAAATCCAGATTTCACCATATTTTAATTTTTTGTAATTACTACTAGTAAGCTTAAGTTGAACTTGAACTCTACAAAATGTAAAGGCATGACGGACAGTAAAGTTCGTATTTTCAGCTACAAAATAAATGCGACAGGATGAACGATTATTTAGCCTAAAGCTTGCAGCTGAACGTACCTAGAGTAGCTCGTAAAACTGACATTGTTTAATTTTTAATTTGTTTTCATTCGCAGTTTCTAGCGCTAGAGCCCGCGCTTGGAGCTTGACAGAACGACAGTGTCTGCTCGAAGGCTTCTGTTGGCCTATCAGAAAGCAAGACCAAGCAGATTAACTTCTCCATAAGAAGTGCCTAACTTCTGCTTGTCAGATGTGCTGTACTAGATCGAAAGATTT
>UZAM01006911.1:10196-21225 GCA_900618415.1 Soboliphyme baturini
CCTTCTTCTCATGACTTTAATGGTGGGGCATCCAGGAGCACCTCAATTTAAAGGCAGAGTCCGCAACAGCTATGCGGCAAAAATAGAGTGTAGCCGCCTGTTTCCTTCCCACATGGTGACACTATATTACGTACCTCAGAAGGAAGGTGAATAATGAAAACGGGAGATTGAACCGGAAACTCGCAGCTCTGAGTTGGACGCTCTCTCGACTGATCAACCCAGTGCTAAAGTAATGCGTGGCAAATTCTCTGCTCAATGAAATTAATGATCAAGAAAAAATGCTCCTCTGCCGGAATTTCATCCGGTACCTCCGGAGTTCGAGGCTGATCTCTTGGGCGTCATGCCATCACGTCCATGATTCGCAAGCTTCATTGATTGGAAGAGGAGCAAGCCCTGAATATGGAACAATGAATTCCTGCTTCTGCGTTGAAAGGTGATTTTCGGCTATGATCCCGTTTAATGAGTAAAAGTAAATATTCAATAATGTATAAGCAAAAGTTGCATCAACGTAGAAAACATTAAACATTTGCTACATATAAAAACTAGAAAAAAAGTATCTGACTGAGTGGCAGCTGGTCATTTCATGTAAATTTGTTCGAAACGCTGGCAGACAAATTGAGCACGTGTTTTTAGTCGTGCTGCCAGTCGCAGAATCTAACAACACAACAGCATATTTATCTTTACAACGATGCGTGTTCAAAATCGAAGACAATTTGAAGAACAGTCAAAAAAATGATGAGAATAAAAGTAAAACATTGCCTTCCTACGTTGGAGAATTCGTAGCTAAATGGAAAAAGCAAATTACTGCCATGAACACTTCAAAGCACAATATGGCCAGCAAGTGGGCAGGGTTTTTGCCTCAGAGTATTTCTTAGAGTCGCGGAGGCAACAGAATCAGACAGAAAGCAGAAATGTCTCCACATTCCTGCATCAACGCCTGACCTTGGAAAGAAGTTACCCTGAGTCTGGAGTAGAGTCTATCGAGGCACTTTTTTCTGCCTCATTCTTGGCCTTCCCTAACCTCTTCGGCTAATCGGTGAGAGGAGTACCTGTTTAGATTTCTTTCTAGAGGCATCTGTAAAGAGTGCCTAAATTGTCAAAGCTATGACTGTAAATCTATTATATCTCCCACCAAATGGTTATGGGTGCGTTGAGGACGCAAGTCGAGGTTCCTCCAACATCCTCTATTTTCCGCTTTCTGTCTCCGTCATTGACCAAGTAATTTAGCCGTCAGTTCATGCCAACGTGTTCTTGGACCACGGACTCAATTTGAGGTGTGCGGTCCAAAAGACCCGCGTTTCCAGTTCTTCACATCCACCGATTGTCTCTCAGGCGAACCCGCGGCCGGTTTTTCATCTTTTGACGTTGGTGAAGCCAGGAATCACGAATGTTGGTACACTCCGTTGTCAAACTTGTGCTGTCGGAACTCGATCGCGGGGAACACCTTGCACATTCCTCAATCCATCGCTCATTTTGTTCTATTCTTCTTGAATGGCAGAATATATAGCGTCGTTGATCATGGCTCGCACGACGGCTAAATCGAACAGGTCTTTCTCCGCCCAGATTGACAACCCACTATAGAACAACGATAGGTGAAAACGATTAAAACTGGTCAAGCTCCTTTCTTCTACTGCTGATCGTCCCGTTTAGCGAGTTCATGCGATTCTCTGAAAGCTGGTGACTTTTTCGAGTTCTTCGCCGTTCGCATAGACGAAGCCGTCGAGGCAGTGATCCTTCCGCTTTTATTTCGTTTTTTGTGAAGTTAACCTCCAAGCCAATAGTGAGATATTCTTCTTGCCACTGCTGCAGCCCCATCATGTCTTGTGCAAAGATGATGCAGTCTTCAGCTGCTCTTCATTTGTACCGCTGCCGTTGAACCAGTTCAGCCGGTTGAATTGACTCCAAGGCCGCAGCAACCGACGTCACCTAGTTCATTCTGAGAAGTCAAAATATCAGACATCATTCACATGAGTATTCGGTTCTTGACCTGACACCTCAGTTGGCGATAAAAACAACAACGACCACGGTCAGGGTGAAGAGTGCTGATGAGGTAGTATCTCCTTGACGCACTCCTCGATAGATAAGCATGTGACATGGTTGGCTGAACAGCTTCATGTCAGTAAAGTAATTGATGTTCAATTTCTCGATTGCATTCACGTAAATAGGGTATACACCGTGTTCATGCAGGGCATTTAGTGCAGCCATCAATTCTGCTGAATCGAACGCCGTCTTGTAGTCGATTAAAGCGAGACACAATGGCCCTTGTTATTCATTGCACTTATCAATCAGCTGCTGGCTGACATGTACATGGTTGATGATAAAAAACCGTGTTCGAAGACCGGCCTGTTTCTGACTTGTGACTAGTTCGAGATCCGTTCGAATACAGTTGCGAATAATGTGAGCGAAAATTGTGCAGATTTAATACAGTAGTGTTATTCGCAGATAGTTCCTAGGTTGTCGGAACTGTCTCGCCTCATGGGGAAAGCAGTTCCTGAGGTTTTCGCACTTCATCAGTCTTGCTTTACTTGACGCACTTCGTAAAACCTTTGGCAATCGCCTTGAAAAGCACCTTTTTCTTCAGTTTGAAGGTGTTCGAGTCTTATATCGACTTTGCCTGGACATCTGCCATTGCTAATAATTCTGATTAACCATTCAGCTTCGTCTCAGATGACATCGGGAATGGCTTCTGGAGAAATGTGCGACTGCGTCATATTCACTTCTACTGACCAAGAGTACAGGCTATTGCAGAACACTTTTCCAGGTCACGTTCATCTGATTACCATACGTAATTATTGCTCTTTTTTCGTCTTTCAGCGCACTCTGAATCCGTTGTTTTAGGCGAATAACTCGTTCCACATTTTGTAGGCATCTCTGCTTCTCCGTTGCTTCTCTTCACTGAGTTTTATCTGGCATTTTCATAGTCTTCCGTATCCCTTTAGCCATTTGGTGACCTGCTGAAGGGCTGGAGCGTTAGTTTCTCGTTGATTTCGCTGTTCGGTTTGATGTTCTAATGGCAGTCTTGATGGAAATGATAAAATTAGTCATAATCCACATCTGTGCTTTTGTTGTTATTAATTTCAAAGCTCATTAGTAACGGTTCCTCTATAAAAGCCTGCAGATCAAATCGTACTTCTCCTACAAGCGGTAAATTTTGGAAACTTTTTTCATTCTTCTTTGGCGACGTCGAGGACTGCAGTCTGACCTTGCACAGATACGGTCGTCGACAATGACTGACACGTCCGATAGTATTCGTTTCTTTTCTGTCAGAACATAGTCGATTTTGCTCAAAGACTGGTACTCTTCATGTGTACTGTCGCTTTGCAGTTTCCTTGAAAACGGTGTTCATGACGTGGAGGCGATTGCACCTTCATCTTCATCTTCCATGGCCGCTTCTCCTTTCGGGTCGCGGAGACAGACGCGTCAGACACAGCTTCCAATGTTCCCGATCATGTGCCAGAGTCTGAGCTTCGGCAAAAGACAACTGGAGTATGGAACAGACTGCATCCACATGTTTGCACCAGGTGAATCTTGGCCATCGCCTGGGCCTTCTGCCGGTTGGATTCGCAAGAAACAATTGCTTAGCCTTCCTTTCTGGAGGCGATTGCTTTCAACGATTGCTTTATCAAGCGATCTCTAAGTTCATTTGTTTAGCATTTTCGGTATTTACTGATAAATATATCGGTTCGCTCGTTGTTTTGTCTGACTTGTGCATTGAAGTCTTCTTGGATAATCGTGTAAGCACTATTTTCGACAATGAACCATCCAATTCTTCACATAAGTGTGCCATCTTTTCATCTTTAACATGCTTGGTTGGGCAGTAAACTTGCATTATTTCCATTATTCTTATTCCATTCTATAATTCACATTATTACATTAATATTATCATTTCCATTATCATTCGATTCTGCTATATCCACTTTTCCTATTCTGTCTGTCTGGAGAAGTAGAGGTTATATAATATGATAGCTCACTTTAAATTTTGCAGCATTTCTTTTTCTTAGAAACCTATCGCCGCCGGTCAGAGTTCGGATATCGAAATCCTTAACGAAGAACACTTGATCACCGTTGTTCCACTGCGCAATAAGTTCGCCAGATCTTTTGGTCTCGCGTATTCCCAGATCAAAGCTGCGACTTAAAATAAAAAAGAACTGCCGTTAATCGATATCTTAACGATCGAAGATCGATGGTTGCGAACAATTTGGAGTGCGGAAGCACTTAAAAGAATCTTATAGAATTGCGCCATTCGACATCTGGACATTCTCTATCTACCACCGTTAGAAATGGCAATTCCAGTATCATTTGTCTACGTTTCTAAATCCGTATCCGATTCCATGAATGGCAGCACAAAAGGCGAGGAAGTCTAATTCATATCTATATTTCAATGTTTCGATCGAATTAGCCGATTTGGGCGAATCGTCGGAATATCTGAAAATAAAATGTTTCTTCACTCTAATGCTGCCAGCCTTTGAATTGGAACAACAGCCTAAAACGCTTGTTTTAAAACGCTTGTATAAACGTTTGTTTATAGACAACGCCACAAGGTTTGGTTAATCACATGACTCACCAATACTGCCAGTGCTGAAACTCGTTAAACTCGTTACTTGACACTCGCGTCAGGCGTGACTCCTGCATTGGGTTTGATCACCATGTGGTCATAGTGGAACTTCGTCGAAAAATGGCCTGTCGAATCGACGTGGTCCGGTCGAAACAAGTAAAGCAGTCGATGTTGATAGGCTAAAATATGACGAGGTTGCGCAGTCGGCTTATCAAAGGAGGGGGGGTAGAAAGTTATTTTAGTACCACGACCAGTTCCCGGTTGGAAAGTGGCAACGTCGATGAAGTTCATTGAGACCTCAAAGATGACGTCATTTCTTTGGCAAGAAACATACCTGGGAAACTCCGATGTACCGTCTCCTTCCTTCAATCAACAAGAGCTTCAGCGAAGCAACAAACTTTGGCTGGACGAGGAAATAAAGAAGATCGATAAAGCAGTCAGAAATGGTGACTATCAAACACAGGTCAAAAGGGTACGACAGTTTGCGGTATACAAGAGACTCAGGACGCATGTACCTGACACTCTATTCCAACAGCTTGTCATCAGCTCCTCTCCTCCCCACCCTATACTCGTTATTTCTAATCGCTAAATCTTTGCCAACATTAGAGGCTGAAAGGGATCCACCCACAAAACTAAAAATCCGAAGGCTACGCCTCAGAAGTAAGTCCTGCGGTATGGATCGAATTTCTACGTCGTTAGCTAAGTACGGAGAAGCAAGAACGACAGAAAAGCACCATGACCTATTTCAGACGTTTTGCAGGGAAAAAGAAGGATGTAATAATCGTTCCTATAATCAAAGGGTGTCAAGTGACCGAGAGTTCCAATTATCGCGGCATCACGCTATTGTCAGATCCTGACAAACTCTTCTCCTGGATAATCCTGAAACGTCTTGGATAGGCAGATGATGGGTGACTTGGCTTAAACCAAAAAGGCTTCCGAATGCAGTACTCCTTCTCGACAAAGTTTTCATTCTGTCCTGCTTTGGATCACTCAGGAATGCTGATAATTCCAGAGTCTTGATTCGCTAGTTTCTTTGAGTTTAATGCTGTATTTGATTCACTACATCGTCTGACGGGGCGAAAAATCATGAAATGCGATAGGATGACTGAACACTTCGTTTGTATTTTGGAAGACGTGTATGTGGGAACTATATATCTGCCGCGAAAGTTGAAGAAGATGAAGGAGATATATCTGAATGATTCCCCATTTACTGTAGACTTTACAACGGAGATGTGCTTTCGCCATTGCAGTGCAACACTGACCTCGACTTTCTTCAAAACTATGCAACATCGTCAACGACAAAGGCCTAATTCTAGAGGAAGGGGCAGTTCAAGATATCTGACCAGATATCTTGTTTATCTGGTGCATGCATGATATTGTTATGGTGAGTAATGCTAAGAACTACATCTGTTAGCTGACAGCTGTACTGTGCGTCTCACATTCGACAATAGACCTCTCCCTTAACGTTTTGCAGTCAAAAGTTAAGAAGATTCTGCTTTTCATAGGTAACCTGAAAATGGAACAGAGAAATGAAGCGCTTGAAGATGTTAACCAATTCTCATATATCGGTTCCATCACATCCATCACTATCCAGCCATAGTTAAATAGAAGGATTGCTTCAGTCTGAGTGCTTTCGGAAACCTGTCCAATATTTGGGGTGAGAAGGAGTTCCTCTATGTTTCTACAGAAAGCCTTCGGTGCTTTGTCTCTGTCAGACTTGTGCTGCTGCATAGGATGAAGACAGTCGTTCTGGTGTATGAGGAAGAACGTCAGCTGAAATTCGCACGGCAGCGTTGGCTTTGACTCATAAGCTCATAATGCGGATTAAATAACAACACAGCTTAAGGAACGATCATTCTGCTTAAGGCGAAAGTGACATTAGTAAACTTTTTACAATTCATAATTCGTTTTCACCTTGTGCTGCTTGTTAGCCAGCTATCAGGTGGGTCAAGGAGAATCGCTGCTGTTAAGTGCAAACGTCAGACAGCATGGCGGTACATTTCATACGTATGACCACACATCAAAGCACAATGCGCTTTTTATTATTCGCAGGCCAACGACCTGCTACTTGGTTGCACCGAATTGCCGTGGGACGAATTCCTTGCTCAAGGGAATTAGCAGTTAACAAGGGTGAGCTGACGCCTGGCGCTGCTTTTGAAACCGCACTCTCACGTTCAGTGCCGCCTATCACCTGAACTAACTGAAGGAGGTTGGGTCTGTTTGAAAAATTGGTTGAGTTTGCACCATTTGCTCCTGCCCATGAGTTACTAGCGTAGGAGCCAAGAAATGGCAACTGTAGGTCAGGAAGGAAGGGTGCAACATGAGGAAATAACGTTGAGGCAGATCTACCTTCGAAGGAGAAAATTTTCGTCTGCGATGCAGTAGCCGGTGTCTTATAGCAAAAGTGTTAAAGAGCTGCGGATGCGGCAAAGATCAATAACCAAAAACGTTCTGAATATGTAATGTGCTCAAGGTCATGATTCAAACAAGCACAAGCACAACAATCCAGCAGAGTTGCCAACTCAAACTCTAAATTGCTAGAAACCGGAAATAACGACGATAGAAAATCAGTGATTACACCTGAAGTGTGTGTGTGTCAGCCTGTAAAGTCATTCTGAGCAAAGTCAGAACTATGCATTGCGTCCAGCTTCTCATCGATTTACAGAGCTTCCTGGCAGAAAAGCCTCGTTCTCGATCAATTTAATACATGCGAAGTTTCGCAACACAGGACTTGAACCAGTCGTCCGTTCCGGCTGTTTTCATTGGCACGGGTATCGGCAGTACTCTTTCTTCCCCGTTGAACGAAGTAAGTTGTTTCTCTAGAATTATTACAGTACATTGCAGTACGTAGCCGTTGGAGAGTTCAGCTTGCTATAGCCTTCCAGCCTAACGCCTTTTCCTGCACCGTCTGTTGTATGGGAAATTTATGTTCGCCTAGTGGGCAATTCGAAGTTGGGAAAATCTTTTTTCTAATCCAATTTCAAGCAAAATCGTTATTTTGATTTGTTTTAATTACTCATTAAGGCATTATTAGTTTAAATTTTGGTGAAATCGAAAGCGTCGATTGCATTTGCTGCGTTTCTTAGCTTCTGCGCATTAAAAATTTTTATGAATTTTTGAATAAAGCTTCTTTGGCATTTAGGTTTAGAAATATTCAATGTGTTATTAATCCAAGTTCAATAAGCACTGCCTGAGCTAAAAGCTGTGTAATGCACATCAGCGAATTATTCTTAGCTCCCTGTTATTACAGCCATAAATGGAAATGATGTGACGTCGAATAATCATTCCAGAAAGAGTACTTCGTAACTTTTTTTAAAATTAATTCATACTCATACGCTCTTTAAATTAAAGGTGATATGCTATCATTTAGCCTTGAATTAAAATTTTCTGTCAGACGTGAACAGTTGATTACAAGTAGGTGACCGCTGAGCGATCCGTCGATAGAGCATGGACTTGTAGTCGAAATGTCGTGACTGAGAATCGCGACACTGTCCTTCTGAGGTAGACAAAAAAGTAGCATTACGTGAGGAAGAGAGAGACCTCGCGCTATGGTGCATGCCAAGTTATATACGTTGTTTTCAAGTAATAGCTATGCATCTCTGGATAATGGCTTGGTGAAGGAGATCATTGCTGCCTCACAGGGTCCATCTGAAAGTGGTTCTGCAGATCATCGAAACCTACAAATGTGTGTGATGTTTCAGTTGCCGCAAATTTTCATTTTTACCTTTCTATTTGTCTTACCATCAGTCGCTTTGTACTCAGTTACCGAAAGATCATATTGATTTTTGTAATGATTCTTACCAAGCTTAGGTACATCTTTTCTATCCCTGAACCTTATCAGTGACAACACTATCTATAGGCACTACGTTAAAAAAATAAAATGTGAGACGAACAGTCACCAAGCTTGTTTGCCTAGCTACTCATATCTTAGTGGTCATATTTGTGCCGTATACGTCCGGTATTCTTATTCGTTGAAACCTTTCTTATGAACGTAAAAAGTTTCATCGAGATACTGAATATGAGCTGTTCTCGTTCAACTGTGGAAGATCACAAAGTAATCAGAAAGATTCCAATTGCATTCCGATTTCTCAGAAGGTTTTGTATAGTACCTGATGATGATTTCGAAGAAAGAAACCAGAGATTGTCACAACCATTACTGAAACTTTATTCTATAAATGAAATATTACAATGATGATGGACGTGACAACGCTGTCAAGACCTTCTTCTTCAAGTACGATATTTCCATTCATCCGACGCATCATATCACGAATTAATAAATCATTATTAATGAAGACATTTTTAATACTTTAAATCATCATCAAACTTGATATAACAAATCTTCGAAATTTCAGTTTTCACAGAAAGTTTCGTAGCTTAAACCAAAGCTTATGTGCATGTCAGTCTGTCAGTTTCGATGACTGCTTATCATTTTGGGCCGCAGAGGCAGACACGTCCGACAGTGTCTCAAACGTTTCCGATCTTGCGCCAACGTTTGAACTTAGGCAGAAGCTATCCCGAGTCTGTAGCAGAGTCCTTGCTTGCACTTGATCCT
Source organism: Soboliphyme baturini (assembly GCA_900618415.1). NCBI lineage: Eukaryota > Metazoa > Nematoda > Enoplea > Dioctophymatida > Soboliphymatidae > Soboliphyme > Soboliphyme baturini. The sequence continues at coordinate 19,304 of UZAM01006911.1, forward strand.
GGTCATTCATGGCCGACTGCTGGGCCTTCGGCTGGTCGGCTGGCAAATAGTAGCTGTTTCACCTTCTTTTCTGAATTCACACCATCGGAGCTGTAAATTTTTTATGTGAAGAAACAGCGGCTGTGTACCGAAGCTCTCTAGAATATCTGAACTCTGGACCATGTCAAAACGGGTGAATGCTGTGATTCGTCTCAGACAGCCCATTTCAGCTAGTTGTACTTGGGATTGAAATTTTTCAGTCATGGCCGTAGATATGAAGATGACTTCAAACAGATAGAGCTTACTCTTCTGACTCAGCTCTGCTTTAATCGCCCCGGTACAATCCAGTTTATGCAGGACGCTACTGATCATCCAATTCACCGGTAGAACTCTTCCTTCCGCTTTTCATCAAAGGGAAAACGTTACACCGAAGCACATGACCTTCTCCACTTGCTCAACTGACTCTCCGTTAACCTAAAGAGAGCAACGGTCAGGAGAACGAGAAACCACATGGATGCGAGCCATTCCAGTGAGCACTGTAGATTAGTTTGAAAGGTGCCAACAAAACAAGTTTGTTGGTAAACAGCGATAGTCTCGTCTCCACTTCTACACCGATACACTCGTCGACTTAGCTGCTGCTGACTATTCTATCCATGTGCAACACAACCAGGAGAGGGGACAGAAAACAACCTCTGCGGAGATCAGTGTAAATAACTGAAGGTATCGAGTTAACGCCATTTGCCCTGTTCTCAGCACATAGTGTTTGGATGGCTCCTAGAACTGATCATCGATCCCGTGCGTATGCAGTTACGCCCATGAAATACTGCGCGGGATTCGGTCATAGGCACCGTTCATGTTTATAAGGCACGCGTTAACCGAACGTGCCAGCTCCCCTCATTTTTCACCTGTCTGGTAAGGCTAAAATTCGGTCAGAAATGCATCAACCTGAACTAAAACCAGACCGTTCTTCTTGTATCGTAGAGTCAGGTTATTTCCTTTTCTTGGAAGCTGAATAAGTTAATGTTACCATAAGAGCAGCACTCCCTATGGCCTCTGTTCGTGAACAGGGGCACTACAAATCTCTTTTTCCAGTCCATTTGTGCCTTCTCCGCAACCACTGTTGTCTCACAGACGCGTGTCAGCTACCACTTGTCTTGTTCGCCTAAAGCTTGAATCCCTCTCTGCATGTCTTTCAGATATTAAACCAATATCCATGCAGGTGTGTCATTTTTATTTTAAACACTCACCCCTTACGCTTCTGCAGAAATTCTTTGGACTTTCAATGCATGAGATCCCAAGACACGTGCCTACATTTCTGAGATAATAAAAGTTAAGCAATTTCCGTTCACTGTCATTTTACCTTACAGTAATTAATGTAATATATTCATTAAAGCTGCTGAATTGTACAAATACTTACTTTTTCCTCGAACACATTTGGTGTCAGGTTCAATGGTATTATTAAGAATATAAAACTCAGAGTTCAACGATTTGGCGTAAATCCTGTAATGCAAAATAAAGTATTCGTCTACTTGGATAAGACGCGTAAAAAAATCGATACCGATCTCTTACATCAACTCTAATTTTCACTAAGTTACCCACGCTCCCCCATAAACATCCTGAAGAACAAACATCTATTATCTTCTTTCCCTTTAATGCCAGTGACTCCCATGCATTTAAATGATATCTCTAAAAGCAGATCTTTTGAGCTCTTGTACGAGCAACAACGCCTGGATCAACTTTACAGCGGCAGTCAACCTCTTTAGTCAGCCATGATAAATCTAAAACTTTTTATCAGAAAATTGCATTAGCTGTGACAAATAAAACAAGGAAAATCTGAAAATACGAATCAGATAAAACCAAAATGCTATTTGGCGGAATCATTCGAAGCATTCCGGAATTTTAACAAAAAGACAAATTTTCTTAAGTGTGAAACTCACATGCTG
>UZAM01006912.1:30330-40394 GCA_900618415.1 Soboliphyme baturini
TGGATTTTGTAATTTGCATAAAACGGCAGCTAAATGTTTTAGATGTGTTGTCGAACAATGGCGTAACAATGAAGATGGAACACAAGACCGCCTGCACCGCATGATTTCGGATGCGGATGGTCTTTTCTGTTCCCTAAGCCATAGGATTGATCGACCTCTTCTAGAGCACGGTTTGTTGCAAAGCAGCTTCATACACCTAAATATATGCCAATCTGCTTTATTTAGCGCGGAAACTAAAAGTTATAGCAACAATGTCCGTCGGATTCGATCATATTGACATCGCTGCTTGCCGGGAAAGGTATAATAAGTAGTTTGCTCATACTTTCAAAACTTTTTAAAAATTAAATTTTAGGGGCATCAAACTCAGCTACACTCCTGACGTTCTGACCGAAGCCACCGCAGAACTTACAATCGCGTTGCTGTTGGCAACTTCTCGACGCCTCTTTGAAGCTCAAAGGACTGTTATCGAGTAATTTCATGTAACTGCATGCCCGTAGTTTTGATCTACATACGATTTATATTATGAGTAATTCAGTAATACCTGATAACCTGTTCACATGCAGGCAGCAGTGGAGTAGGTTACTGAAAAAGAAAAAACGTCCATGATATGCAGTGATTTGCTGTACGCTTGGAAACACCTCGCTTCGACGTTTTTTCTTGACCTATAAGAGTTGTTACCAGTTTTATTTCAAAGGAAAAATTTTCCTCCTTGAACTATTCCGAATCGTTGTAATTAAGGCAGAGCTGAGTCTGGAGATTAAACTCCCTCCGTTCAAGTTGATCTTCATTCCGATGCTTACTTGCTATTATAAGTCGTGGGTCGTGACTGATAAACTTAAATTTATGGTATATACGATTGAAACGAATTTTCTGAGGCGAATCGCAGGGCTGACGCCACTCGATATGGTCCTGAGTACAGATATCCGAAAGGGCCCTTGATGTACAGCCGCTGCTTCTCCACACTGATGAATCGCAGCTGTGATGGCTTGGGCACGACTTGCGAATGCTTCAAGAAAAGAAAGCAAAACAGTTACTATTTGCCCAACGGACCGGCCGCAGACCCCGGGGACGACCAAGAATAATCTGGGGCTAGTGTATCGAAGGGCTCTTCTCCATAAAGGGATTATCTTCTCCCAAAACTCAAACGCTAGGACAGGATCTGGAACGTTGGCGACACTGTTTGACGCGTGTGCCTCTGCGACCAGAAAGGAGAAGCAATGACTGAAACTGACTGACTGACAAATTTTTGTTAACTCCCGTTGCTTCTCACCGAATAAACCGCAACAAATACGCAGTCACCAAACGTGCCATGCTGCACTTCGTTAAAAAATCGCTTTTTTTCAATGAGACGCTTTAATTAAACCGTGATGGACTGGATACAACGCTGCGAGTAATCATTTGTATCTTATGCTAATGATAAATGCTTGGATTCGCTTTTCTAATCTTTCACCATCTTTTTTATGCAGTCAGTCAAACAGTCTTACTATTTGATTAGAATAACGACGTTTCAATATTCTGTTCATACTGTAGATCGGGTTGCTCAGTCCTTAGAGCTTCAAAGTCATAAAACAGATCCTGGGTTCAACACCTGTCAGGGTCACTCGCCCTTCTTCCTTCTGAGGTTAATAAATGAGTAATATTCTCTGAGAAGAAGACAAGAAACTATACACTATGCTTGCCACATGTTTGTAGACTCTGCCTTTAAAACAGAAGTCACTGCTGTGTGAAAGCTAAGGAAAGGAGAGTAGCACCGCATCATCAACATCATGACAAAAAAGGATGTCGAAGTGGTCCATTCGTCGACGTGAAGAAAGGCCGACATTCCAACGGGAGTAGACCTCTTTTTATATTGTGTAGTCGTCCTAAAATATAAACGGGATTTTATTAAGCTTAATACACCGCTGATTTTTCGGATGATGACCTTACCTGTAGGTAGTGTTTTATCGTTCCATGCCGATTGGTTGGCGCTTTTTTCATTAACCGATAAATATGCTGCGTTTACATTTATTTTAAAGTAAAAATTAACTTTGCAGGTAATATTAAAGAACCATACTGCTGCTACAGTAATCAAATAATCAATAATAAAACGCTGTATAGAAATTCACTGACTTTGTTAAATCTGTTGGTCATTCCTAAGTCACCACGTCTGCATACCGGGTAATCAGCGCATCGCATGAACTCTGTATATGAGGAAATACGCAGAAAAAGGAATGGGACACGAGCCATCTTTATCCGTATTAAAACGCTGCTCCTCGACAGTGAGCTGCCCATGCGTGGGAAGAAGAATCTGCTAGAATCTACTGCGCTGCCCGCCATGATCCACGGCGCTGGACGCTGGTCCACTACCAAAGCAGCAAAAGGGAGGAAATGGGTGATCCATCACAGAGTAATGGAGTGAAGGATGGTCAAAGTTTCTCCGGGATCTTGCTTACGGGGCTAAAAGTTTGCAGCCAACTGAATATGAGGGTAGTAACTCATCGGGTTAGTAGCTTGTTAGTTAACACTTTAAAGATGCTGGGTTAAAACTCCACACATGGCTAAATTTTCTCTTATTGATTACTAATTCCTTTGAACAAAGAATTTGCCCAAAGTGCTTATGTGCTTCCAGCCCATAAACGGGTAGCAGATTGATGACCTGCGAATAATGCGGGCAGCGTCGTGTTTTGGTGTGACTGTACCAAAACGTGTCAAACAATCGGCCATACTGACTAATACGTGCATCTTTTGGCTACAGTTTGCATTGACCTACGTGATTGCTGACTTTAATTTTGTTACCAGATGTGAACAAACTTAAACAGATTGATTTAATGGACATAATCTCTATCATATATGCTGCTAAGAACAGATGGGTCAGCCAGTCGACCACATCGCCTAAGGAATAATTATTGGGCTTCAACATTTATGACCTAGACTCTTGGACAACTGATACAGACACCTATGAATATAGAAGATTGAAGAAACAATCTTGAATTGTATTCGTAGTGCGCTCACATCTCGAACAACTCAGAGGAAGGATTGCCGAACCACAAGTTTGTGGCTTAGCAATGGTAAAGTAATTAATTGATGTGATGACGAACGGCATTTGTCGACGATGCTTTATACCAGACATGATAATATGCTTAATTACCCGTCACGGTGTCTGCAGTCGTTGGATTTGTCGGTAATTCAACAAAACCACCATTGTCACTGATTGGCTCATTCTCTCCTCATGCCATCATGTCGTGCCATTGTCCATGACTTTTTATTCTACTTTGTTTCATGTTTGATCCACTTAGCTCTGGACTGTTCCACTCCTCGACAGTGCGTGGTCGCGATCAGCAGCATTTCACTCTGTGTGGAATAAGAATCCGGATCAAAGTCTTTTTGTGGTTCGTTGTCTTTCTTAGCAGTTTAAGTAGCAGTTAGTGATTGTCGGTTCTTGCTCTGTGGTTCAAAGCAACAATTTAAAAGTCTAAGTAGCCGAATTGCTGCATATTGCTTTCCTACCCTGGTAGTGCTTAAATGCTATAAATGCAAAACCAGGCCTGTGCTGATTATAATTATTTTATTGCTGTCAGTTAACTTATTCAAGGTTCGATGAGTCAGACTACAAAATTCGCATTTTAGAGGTAACTGGAAAGAATGGGAACCACTGTGGATGTGCGGCCAATGTGTCCAAAATAGCGTGGTTGGTATCGTTGGTCTTGGGCGCATAGGTAATTTGAAAATGTTGCGTATTAAAAACTCCTGCTATAGGTACGACGTTTTCAAAAGCTAGAAATTTTTAATTGTTTTTCAGTGTGATTTAGTACGTTGTATTCTACCATTGACTGAAAAATGAGCACATCACCATAAGTTTTGGTTTTGGTTTGGTTTCTTAAGTTTTGGTTTGATACGACCGTAGTGCCATAATGTTTCAACTATAGAGAAATAATCAACGTGGTATCTGTTTTTGACTGATATTACCACAGAAACAGACAATCGGATCTTTTACTCATCTAATTTATTGTTCAGTTACGAATCGCACTGCACAGATTCTGATCTTTCTCTGTTTATAAGATGCCACATCAGATCGTTCGCACCAAACTCCTCCATGAACAACGAATTATTATATCCTTCTTTGTGCTGTGGGAATGGAACATCTTTTGGTCATGTAATTCACATTCCTTAGACTCAGAGTTGTGTTGAAGAAATTCTGAGCCTAGGACTAAGAGTATCTCTATATATTCTTTACGTATCCAGTAGCATCGAACAGGACGCTGAAAAGTGTTCCACTTCGATCGATTGGATGCGCTCTCACTATTCAATATTTTCGATTCCATATGATTCCTAATCAGATCTTCCAATCTTGTTGTAGAACTTCCTGACAGCCATTGCCCGTTTTCCGACACTGGCCCCATCGTCCCAAGATGCAGATGTTCTGGGACTACCTTCTCCATACTTTCGATGTCACCGTTCGGACAGACATCGGTCTTAGTTGTACAAAGTTCCATCGGCTTCGTTTTCTTTAAGTTGATCGAAAGACTGAGATCAGGTTTCCTCTGTTCCAGAATTGGGAAAAATAATGTCGTAGCTTTGGAGTTGCCTCTTAGCAATTCTTCATCATCAGCAAATGCACGATAGTTTATGCAGATGTTGTCAACTCCTGCCGTCGTAGTTTAACTCATTCATGTAGGCTCAGCACCCAGTCAAGAAACACTGCAACAGCAGTGAAAGTTTCACTCATTCTTACCTTCCTCTGAACTTTGCACGTAAGAATCTACTGAACCTGTCATCAATTCACATTGTACTTGACGAAAGATCATGCATCTTTTCATTTATGCTAATAATCTTTGGAGAGATTTCATACTGTTCACCCACTTTCGTTAGGTCATCCCTCCAAATTGAGTCAAACCAGTTTGAGATGTCGACTAATATTGCAAAGAGTTTGGATCCTTATTCTGTCTTCTTTCTCACTAGCTGTCTCATTGTGAATATCTGGTCTCAGCAACGTCTACTTGTTATAAATCCGGACTGATCTTCACCTAAGATCTTCTCAGAATGTTGCCTAATTCCGCCTACCATGGCACACATGAACACTTTAGCGGAAACGAATAGTAGGCATATTCTTCAGCAGATATTTGGATTTGCGAAATTGCTCAAATGTTTCTTGAATACTGGAACCACAATATTTTTGTCCAGTGATTCTTGATTTCCTCTTTCTATCATACCATTCCAGAGGTTATCTAATAACCACTCTCCATTTGTTCATTTATTCACTGAAAAATTGCTTTAGGTTGCACTCCACCATTTCTGCAGCTGCGTTTTTCAGTTTTCTTAAGGCTTAATTCAGTTCTCGATATCTCTAATACTTCTGTAGGACTAAATATGAAATTAGTGTCTTCCTTTTTAAGAGCAGATAACTGATTCCTTCTGTCGAATTAGCATAGAATTTTTTGAACAAACTGTTCATTGTTGTTCTGCTGCAGCTTCCATTATTTCAGCCTGCTCTGTCCAGGGAAGTGTTTTAGTCTGCCTTTTGTGTGTTCCGTCCTGAAATTTGTATATCTTCCGTGGCAAGCCTGCCGTTATATTGCAACAATTTAGTTTCCCAACTCATCCATTGTCCGTTCCGTCTCAATTGCTTCTTTATCATCGTAACTCCTGCCTTTTTGTATGTTCTAAAGATTTTTCAACAGTAAGAGGCTTGAATCTTCCAGTAATCATGACGTGATATGCTTCTTCTGTTCTTCTAGCCATTTAAACGTGTCTGTTTCAAATCTTGCACTAGAATGTTTTGATGCTAATAAGGGATCTGACCCGAACTTTAAATTCAGTCATCACCAACTCATGGTCGCTGTCGTCACATCTTCTCATATGCTCGATGACTTCTAATGATAGAAAATAGTCCGGTTCCCGTCATTGGAGTACAGAGTGATCTCTGTGCATCGATTTGTGAGGAAACCATATGCAGCTAACAAACAGTTCCATGTGTATCTTTTTGCAATACGCAAAAAATCACCACTGTTGCATGGAACAAAAACATGTTCGAACATCAACCAATATACCTCAGTCCGTAGGCATATAAGTGGTGTTATTTTGCCCCCATGCTGCAGGAGCTAAAACCGTACCATGGAACCTTGTCCTGCTTAAACTGTCCCCTAGACTAATAGAAGCCGTGTAAATCCTGAGAATTAGCAAAGAATGATATTTTCTGACAGGCGATATCGAAAGCTAGCAGATTGCTAGCAAACTTATACTGGAGTTTATTCTAGGCATTTCTTCAGAATGTTGACAAACACGACGTGTTGTTTCGTGCATGCTTTGCCCATCTTATACTACCTTAGCTCACTTCCTTTTTATTTTCTGGGACGATTCATCCAGCGTCGTCAAAATTAATTACTTTACTTCCACCAGTTATGGTTTTTCCTTCTTTAACTGAAAAAATAGCATGATGAAAGTGTTTAACTATGCCTAGTTCGATAATTGATTTAGATGGTTGTTATCAATCCCTCTGCATTAGAGTGAAGTAAGATTTTTCTTCTTTCCGGCGTGTTAGGGAATCTGTCCTTTATTGGTTGGCATTGCCTTCGACCGCTTTGGGATTCCTTGCAAAACTGTCGTCTACAGCTATAAAGAATACACCTCTTGTGGGCGAAAGAAAATAAACTCTCGACAGTCTCATATGAATAATAACGCGTAATTTGTTATAATTTTTATCACTGCTATGTTTAATATCTGCACAGATGGGTCGCACAAGGACCGGTTCAGTTTCGATTATTTGTAGCTCAGCTGTAATGTGGACAAATTTCTTAATTGTTAAGCAGACATGAGGAAAACAGAAATTTTGAGGATTTTTAGCAATTGGTACATCGTTCATTGTAACATTTTTGCAGTGTTTTCTGTTTACTTTTTTTGCAGTAACAGTTTTTAAGGATTATCCGTTGCGAAGAAATTACTGCCCTTCAAGCCTAGGAAGATCATATACTACAATCGTCACCGTAATCCCAAGGGTGATGTCGTTGTCATTCTCCCCTTGTTTCAATATCTTTTTCAGACGTGGAAGTGAATGGAACGTTAACGGACTTTCACATCTTATTGAAAGAAAGCGATTTTGTGATTGTATGTGCAAGTTCCAACAAAGAGAACGAAAACTTATTTAACAGAGACGCGTTCGTACTAATGAAGCCTAACTGTATCCTCATTAATACTAGCAGGTACGAACATTATCCCTAGATTCGGCATTTCGCAGAATAATCAGCATTTTTAGGGGAGCCTTGGTAAATCAGCAAGATTTGTACGTCGCTTTGAAATCTAGACAGATCAAGGCTGCTGGTTTGGATGTATGCGTGCCGGAACCGTTACCCACTGATCACCAGCTTCTTCAGCTGCCAAACTGTGGTGAGCACATTCTCCTGTATATGGGATTTCAGCACTGAGTGATTAAGTTTAATTCTTACTGAGGTGAACAGTAGTACCAATATGTGAGGAGATCTGCATCACTACAGAAAGAGTAGTTTTTCTTCAATGCACGAAAATAATATCGCTAAAGCGCCAGCAGAGAAAAACCTTCAAGTTGTTACCAGGCATGTAGGTCGAACTCTAGCCAAAAAAAGTGATGCTGTGGGCCCCTGTGGTTTCTTCAATTGAAGAAAGTAATGAAACGTCATCATCAATGAACACCTTCAGTTAAGACAGTTTCAGTTGAGAAACACTTACTGCTCCATGCATGATATAGAAAGCAAAACGAGCGTTCTTTATCCATGCAATTCTGCAGCCACAAGAAGCACTTTCCAATTCTGCAGCCACTTCTCTAGAAGCGTCTTTCACAGAGTTGACCTCATTTTCCTTGTTAAGACTTTGTCGGGATCTTTGTTAGTGTATGCACATAAAGCAATACAAAGCAGCTCAGAAGCATATGCAAATAATAAAAAAAATCATTAAAAGTTAATAGTTTCTAAGGCGGATACCAATACCTTGCCGTTGATGACTTGAAGTTGATAGTTCTTCTAATTCTGTGGTTGGCAGTATGAGAAGCAAAGAAATAATTTCACTTACAAAATTTCTAACGTTTCGACTGAATTAGCATCGGCCATTATCAGGAAATGAATAAGAAAGAAAAACAAACTGCTGGGTCAGTTGGTGCTTGACCCGATTGGTTGGACGTTAGACCAGTTAAGCTATTAATCATGCTTCATGCCGCGGAAATATCTATGGAGCCAATGCAACCGTTACAGGTTCTATTTTTGCTTGCAGCGATGTGAAGCGATGCTGACTAACAGCTTCACCTTGCCCCTGTGTCGATCGACCACTTTTATATCACTGTTGGTAAAGTAATGACCATACTCTGGGCGTGGACAACAAAACTAGAATGATCGGTGTTATACTGCCTGATAACTTTCCTGTTCCGTTTTTAATGCTTGACGGGTCTTGCCAATATAAATCTGGTCAAAGCTATTTAATAAACAGCATTTGTACTCGGCAAACAAGGGTGCAGATCAAGCTTATTGTACAAAAGGTTTCATAAGGGGATTGCCCCTGCAGAAAAATGCATAACCGTATTTTTTTAAAGACCACCTCTAGTTTCTTCGAATATGTCTGGTCTTTAAGTATCGAAATAAGGGAAATTACAATCAAAAGAGGAGGCAGGACAAAATTTGTGGTGTTTAAATAGAAAATTAATTATGCATATCCGTTTTTAAGGAAAATAGATGAAAGATGCGTGATTTGACCCCTAACAGTTTATCATCAGTGCAATAACTTAAAGCCTTACGAGACTTGCATTTCACGATACTGATTAAAACATATTAAGGCGATGATGTATTAAGATAACAGAAAGTTGCAGTTTAATATATCGTGAAAGATAATGTACAGCTGGCGTCTCATTTAATAAGAATATCAAGAAACACCATCTGGTTATTGTGTTCGTGCTCTGAAGTGAATTTTATACGGTTATTAGAATCCTAGTTTTTTATATATGCCGTAGGTGAAATTGATTAGGATTATTATGCAAATTATCATGTACATATCTTAAATAGAGTACCCATTGGAATACCGCAACACAACATTACATTATCAGATTTAAAATACTGCTATCATCTCATCATAGACGAATGCAAAGGCTTAATATACAGCAAATGTGCGACAAACAGTGTCAAAACAAAAAATTGAGTGAAAGATTAATTACGCATTTTCTCAAGCAAGTCATTCACCTCTGTTTCTTGACTGATAAGGAATATAGCGATGAGTGGCAGAACTAATATTCCATTAACTTTGCTCAACAGAGCACTGACCTATATTGCATTGTTATTTTGGATGACACCAGCATCATCTTGTCAGAACATTGAATAGTGAATCTGTAATGTCGTTTAAATAGGATAACCCAAGCTGTACGCAATATAGTACTTACTTTTGTCGTATTTTCTGTTTCGCTTACCGCATTTCCACGGAGAATGACGTAATATGAAGTATGATTAGAATGTAATTGCTTAAATTTTTTAGTCATTCTTCCACACATCGGTAGCGCAACGGTGGAGACCCGGACTGAAATGGCAATGATCACGGCTGAAAGCATATTGTCTGCTTTAAATGGAAACCCAGTGAGATACCCAATCCCGTGATAATGCTTCATTCTGTCTGTTGAATATGCCGAGACAAGTCTAGTGAAACTGCTGATGACATCTTACAATAGCCAAACGAATGAATGCAATAGGGAAACAAATGCTGATACGGGAAACTGACGTATTAGAGTATTATAGTTATAATAGTTTATTTTAGATGCATTTATCAAAATTTCTTTTAGTTTCAAAAGCATCCCTTGCATTTCTGATTAAAACTAAACTTATTCGTTTTAGTCTAATACATGGATCCATAATTTACTCTCAAGAATATTCTTTAATAAAATTATTAAACCTAATATGCAACAGAAGACATGTAGGCTTGATGTAGTAGGTAATAAAACGTAAGTGTCTTTCTGAAATATTTCTAAAGGTAACCACCGTCTGCATGTCGGTCGCTTATGTCTAAAAATTCACTTTCTTTCTGGTGGGAATTCAGGAAAGACTTTTATGAATATAGCGATTACATATAACACCATTTAATAATTA
>UZAM01006914.1:27085-42390 GCA_900618415.1 Soboliphyme baturini
GGTTCAAAGCCCAAGCGGGTATAAATTTGTCTTACTAACTACTAATTCCCTTGAGCAAGGAATTCTCCCCATCCCTACTGTAATTATACGCAATCCGCTAATAAACGATTTGTGATTAAATTTGTTTTGATTAATTATGGATTGCTTCATTTTCAAGACCTGTACTCCATGCATCCGTTTCAACATCAGTTCCTTCACTGCTTTGTCCGCACAATGCGTTTGTCGTCACCAAGAACAGATGTAGATTCTGTTTTGATCCTTGGTCGACCACTGCCAGTACAGGAAATTCTTCCCTTTTACCAAATGCACATCTAAGCATCACTCCTATTCCATGTCTTTGGTACGTTTAGTACCAATATCCTATTCTTTGTGTGCCTTGGTACTCTACCAAGGTCTACCATAGACTTTTCATAAACAATAAGTTTATTTCTATTATACTAGCATAGCCAATGAATAAAAAGCAGCACTGGGAAAGATATTTATTTATTTGTAATGGACCGGCCATTGCAGAGGGCTTATGGCGCGCTGAATACATTCGTTCGAAAAAATTGAATATTGAACACAATGAAGATTTTGGTCCTCAGAAATGCGAAAATTGTTTGTTTTAAAATAATTATTTTTGACTGATTCTTTTTCGTAATTAACGGGAATCGCCAATGTCTGATCTCGATTTCCTTCTCCTCTGATTTGTGCGATTTGTCACCGCCCGTTCCGAGTCTTTCTTTCAGTTCCTCCTCTGATCTGGACCAAGGTTTTCCAATTGGGCGCATTCAAACCCGCACTGCTGACGTGGTTCGGTCATCCGTCAATCGAGCCATATGCGCTGCTCAATGTCCTTCCTTTTCTTTCTCTTGAAATTGACACATTCTGCTGCTTCCCGTAAGCATTCTTATTATTTCATATCTCAGCTTGTAACAGATGGAAATTCATTTTCATCCTTTCGTCCAACGCCTGCTGCGCAGACATCCATTTCCACTATTAGTAATCCTTCATCGTTTTCGTTTTCGTTTATGCGAAAGTCTCGCAACCATGCGGAACTGATGATAATGCCGTGCGTTCGTACGCAATGATTCTAATCGCAATTTGCAATTTTCTGTTTTCAGAAATTCCAGCCTGTTCCTACTGTATGTACTCGATGCCACATGATGGCTTCTGGAGAGCTCTGGATTAAAGAGACAGATCATCTGTCTTGAGGAGACATACTCGGCGACTTCTATTTTACCGCCAGTAGTGCGAATTCGTTTATCATCATCTTCGTCTTTGCCCTGTCTAAATTTTGTCGAACTTACCTTCTCTTTAACTTTGGTTAACATGAAATAAATACAACTTTTAATAAATGCCCATTTCATAAATCTTTTCGCGAACAGTAAGAATCCCAACGCTGCGAAGCGTACAGGTTCCATCAGTAATCTGTTGCTGTTCACCTGTCTTGACCCATTTTTGGTACTTCCTCTTTCTCTACCCTATTCATGGGAATGACTTCATCTCTTCTTTCGTTTCAGCTTCATGTTTCAGCTGTCATTTTTGAAAATTGATGTCTCCCACTGCATAGTACGGTACTTGTTGCTCTAGTTTTGCCTGTTTTCTGCTTTTTTGGATTTATTGCTTTAATCCTGCAATCTATCCTGCTATTGGTTCCTACCTTTCTTTCCTACTGCAAGAACATGTCGTTCTGCCAATGCGGATCTGCAAGTACAGTCGATGGCTTACCGTACAGCCTTGCAACTCTACGATTCTTTCCCTATGGGACTGACCTGTATTTTCATCAAAGGTGCGCTGACATTCACTGCCGGCGTTGCAACGAAAAAATTCCGTGATCCTCTTTGTGCGTCTCTGTAATTTAACGAGTATCGTTAACCTGCAAATAACAGGGACGGCAGCATCGCGTTTTGGTGCGGTCATACCAACATTTGCGATGCATGAGTAATACTGTCTGATGCATGCACCTTCTGGCTGCAAATCGTCGTAGTCCATCTGATAATTGACTACGAATCAGAACGAGTTGACAATGTAAATTTAAAAAATTAAAATAACAGTGAATAAGAGGACGATGGTGATGGCAATGATGATGGCACTCAATATCTACCTCAATCATTCTGAAACTTAAAATCTTGTGATGAGGATTGTAGCATCCTCGGTTCTAAATTGGACGAAAGACTGTTGGACATCACTAATAAAGGCTCTCATCTAGCTGTTGAAGTAGACAACGAATATATCCACTTCAGGGGTCTAGTATGCTTCGCTGCCGCTCTCGCTTCTTGTAGTTGAAGGTTGCCATGTTGATTTTATCGAGCTTATTCATTTATTGATGTTCACTTGTTCTTGCCAAATAGCCGGATTACATGATGCTCAGGTAACGGGAACAGAAGCAAATGGGAGAGCAGTATTGAAGGTCGGTTAATCCACGCTGACAAAGAATCCTACCACGATCCATCTTCTCTAGTATGAAAGGAAACGTTAACGATGGCTTACAAAGTTTAAAGACGGGAAGTTGGGACCAACACTCCTTTTGGTTCAAAGAACGACTTTCCCTGAAAGACAAAATTTACAACTTTCAAGCGCTGGTCACAAAATGAAATGATGACCGGTTTCTAAGCTTCCTTCGTGATTCATTTGATGTATGCATTAAAACGAGCCTTTGACAAGGAATTGAACGTTCACTTGTGAATTACCTCTCAAGAGTGATGTTTCAATGGCCAACTTTTAGCTGAAGTTCATTGTCTTAAGTGTCACAAAATTAATTGTGACCATTCGAGCAAAACACCAGGATCGTTAGAATTGCACCGTTACAACTGTGCTCGAACTGTCTGTGATGAAGAAGGCGATTTTACGACAGTCATCCATGATTATTGGTGTGATCAGCTTCGCAATACACCATTCGTAAATAGCATCCCTTGTTAGGTCGTTGCATCTCAACATCGAGAATTCATAATTGTACTGGCAGGTAAGGAAAGGGATGTTTAGAAATTTTGAACAAAATACATTTGGTGACTGAAGCCTCGCCACAGCGGTGTTCCTTCTTTAGTACAAATCAGTAATTTACGAAAAGATCGTAGTCACACTAATTATTTGCATCTATGCATCTGAATATTTTTTCCGGCTTATAATCGTTTATTTATTTATCTCTTATCAATAAGCGATTATTTATGGCTGTACAAATCGAATGTCCAGCACTACGTTGACAATTGCTCGATTTTGTCAATCGTTTGGCAAAGTGACCCTATGCCCATTTCAAAAACTCAAAATGACTTTTAGCCGAATGCACAAGAAACATAGTTATCCTTATCAGCTTTCAATTTAAGAGCAAGGGTTCAAGATTCCATGAGACACCAACAGGAAAGGTTCCATGACAAGTACATGCAACATGCGTCGAATGAGTTGGCTGAAGATGCGAGAGGTCGGTTGTGTCGTATACCTGGCATTGAGTGCCGTGGAATTCAATGAAGCTCATCTGATTGGCGGAATACCGGAAGCGTCGAAAAAAATCTTTTAAGATTGTGTATCATAACCCAAATGGAAGAGCGGGGTTGGATACTAAATGAACGAGCTTTCGCTACGTAGCTTTATTTATCAATAATTCCCTTATTCCCTCTATTTTAGATCTGCTTCGATATCGCAGTTTAAGTAGGAAAAGACGAGTCTTCTTTCCGGTCACATGATAAACATAAAACTGATCTTGATCATCAGCTAACAGACAAACAGTCATATTCGCAGTGCAAATACCTGTTCACTACATTTTACTCGAGCGCAGTCGTGATCAACGTTGTTCCTACGTATCGCTTTTCCTAAAGTAATGTTCAGTTCGAATAGTTCGTACAGAAGAGGCAAATGAGGTTGTGAGGTCTATCGCGTTCATCAGCCGTCGTATCGTCGTTTCTGTTAGCGCTTCAGCCGTTCTTTGGACTTTCACTTGTTCGTTAAGTTGTCGGTTAGAACGCATGAGTTGGAAGGACTTAGAAAGGCCTAAACATTATATGTGGTCTAACTTATTTATTTATTTCGCCACTGTCCTTACGAAGACAGTCTATAGTCCCATATTTGTTCAGAGGGTGTCTTTTCATAATCTGATCGTTAATTTTTTGCACGCGTTTACTTATCCTTGACACAAAGCGATATCCTGATATCATCTGTTTCAAGAGTATAACTCACTTCTTAACTATAACTTCCTTCTGTAACTGCTTGTTTAATTAGGCACGTTGTTGCGGATGCAAAAGTTTGAAACACTGGACTCGGCGGGAGCCATTAAAATTTTGACAGAAGTTGGGGGCATAGCTTGCTCTAATGACTGCCATCTGTCTTATACTACCTAAGTATCTGTATGAAGCAAATAAATCCAGTACCAGCAATTGAAATGTTATGATTAACTGCACAGTATGAAAGCTAAAATGTCACCGCTACCTTAGAACACTGGGGTCATCTTTTGCCCATATATTTGCCTTGGATGGAGACTGATATAGTTGGTGTTCGAACGCGCCTCCTGTTCACAAATCAGCGATGTTCTCTTGCTTCTAATGCAGCGGATGTACTCAGATACCATGGAGCGATGACTAAGGTGAGAGTGATTCATCTAAACAACAAGAAGCAGTGGACCAGGGAACTGTTGCAGTGTAGCATGATGCAATGACTTCGATCCGTCCACATTGCTACAGTATCGGTGTACGTATGTAAATCTGGTAACTAAGGTGTCAATACGTATATAAAAAAGTCGTCCTGCGGTTGACGGATCTGATTTTTTATGGAGCGCCAACATGGTTGTGATTTTGAGACAACGTAACAGATTAGAAGGACCGAACCGTCTATAAAATCGGGCACTAAAAGCCTTCTTATTTATTGCACACCTATTTAAATGCTCGTTGATTTGCTTTCCTCCTTTTCTTAACTTACTTCTCTAGTTTTTACTTTTTCCCCTTTTTCCTTACTTATTTATCCACCTAGTTACCTAATTACCTACTTGCCTCTTTGACACTACTTAATTGTCCACTTACTCCCTTGCTTACACAGTTACTGATTTACCTTCTCAGGTACTTACTTGATTACTTACCTACTTATTTATTTATTTACACACATATTTGCTTCCTCACATATTTATTTATGTATTCGATGCACTACATAATTATACACTAACTTGTTTTTAGCTGTTAGTCTACTTTTTTAATTACTCACGTAATTACCCACTTCCTTTCGAAGCTACTTGTTTATTTACTCATTTTCTGACTTGCTCGTTTATTTATTTATTTACTGAGTTACTTATTTCTTTGCAAACTTATATGCTTTCATTCTTGCTTCATCTTCAACTCATTTATGAACTTTGTTACTCTTATGATTACTTACTCAGACTTACTGTTTAATTGGTTGCCGCATACTTATTCAGTTATGCACCTTCCTACTTCTTTACACATTATTTTACTTATTCACTCGTTAGCCTTCTTACTGCTTTACATTTGTATGTGCAAACGTCTACAGGTTTATTAGTGACAAGACTGCTGAAATCGACGAAATCGCCTCTGAGATGCTTGCAGCTTAAGGCGAATAGGTCATATTGTGGCTAATACATGTCTGTCACACTGCAATGACTACGGCGATTACGCCAACCGACTGAGAACGAGTCTTACAGTCCCGCTGTTCAAGAACGGAGAGCAAAAGAAGTGCTCCGATTATCCGAGCATCATTCTATCGAGAATGGCTAGAAAAGTACATACAAAGGTGTCAGAAAGGAGGTGTCGCAGGATAAGTCACTCTAAAGTTTTCAAGGAGTGAAATGCGGCTTCGAGTCGGACCGAATAACCTCTGACCAGACCTTCGCCTTACACCAGACTGTTGAGAAATGGTGGGAATTCGCCCATCCCGTTTATACACCCTTCGTTGACGTGGACAAAACCTACGCATTCCACGCAATAATCAATGGGAGTGCCGGCAAACATAGCCAGCGGGTGCTGCATCCGAGTAAATGACATTAACTTGAAATCTTTCAGCATTGGCTAGTCTCTGAAAGGTTTTTCCTGTCCCTGTTTGTGTTATCGTGGATGGAAGAGTTACATGCTTCCAGGACGATGGGTGTATCAGAATAGGAAATGTCAAAAAAATTGCTGTTTGCAGACGACCTTGTTTTATTGGCATCTTCTGAAACTGTTCTACAGTGCTCCCCAGAAAGGTCTGCAGCCGAGTGCGACGTGACCGAAATTCGTGTGAAGGCATCTAAAACGAAAAGCCTAGTGCTTACGCGTTCTCCTGCCCGTTGCTCTCTTCAGATTAACGGAGAGGCAGTGGAACAGGTGGAAAAGTTCAAGTACCTCGGAACTGTATTTACTAGTGATGGAAAATTGGAGGAAGAAATCGACCAGCGAATTGGAGTAACCAGTGGGCGTTCTGGGTGAATTAGCCATATCCGATGTGACTAAAGCAGAGCTCTGTCTGAACACTACTCTGCTCTCGGTATTCAAATCGATTTTATCCCTACACTTACGTACGGCCATGAGTGAAAAAATTCGATCTCAGATGCCAAAAGCTGAAATGCTCTTTCTAAGACGAATCACCGGGTTTATGCTTCTCAACACAGTCCAGAGTTCAGATATCCAAAAGATTCTTCATACACAGCCGCTGCAACTTCTGCAGCTTGAGAAGTCACAGATACGATTGTTTCGTCACATTTTTTAATGCATCCGGAAAGGAAGGCGAAACAGTTGCTAATTGCCCAACCGACCGATCGAAGAACCTGAAGGCGGCCAAGAATGACCTGGGGCAGGTGTCTCGACGGACTCTGCTGCAGACTCAAGTCTCTTGGCGAAGCTCGAACGCTGGCACAGGATCAGGAACGTTGGATTCACTGTACGACCGGTCTGTCTCTGCAATCGGAAAATATAAGCGATCATTGAAACCAACTGACTGACATTTGAATGCGTCATTACTCATCATTCTGTCCCCTACATCGTGCAACATTTACGTGCACTTTACAACAGCCCAGTCCAGACATTCGACAGGTGTCAGTTGGATGATGACCCGACGCTATGAGTTCGCATAACGATTGCGGCCAACCTTGTCATACAACTCATGCGGTTTCGACGCTGTCTCAAAGTTGTCAATTTCTTTCAGTGATCAGACAACGCCTTAGAAGGGCTTCAATTCCTCGAACCCAACAGCAGTACCCATACTTTGCTTCGAGTTACAGTCCTCAAAAGATGATGCTAATTTCGCAATTGTATTGAATTCATGTCCGCTTTGCGTCATCGATGCCTTCTACAAAGCTTAGACAGAACCATTGTCCTACGATAATGAAGCCCGCATGTCTGTCGCTCATCAGTCTTCATTCAAAAGCTCCAAACTCAGTTATTACATGCAGTTTCAAATAAGTTTAACGAATCAAACATCAAAGACTGTTGTCATTTCGCGCAGCATAAGAAAAACAACCCCGTCACATGATGATCATCCACGTCAGAATAGTCGTTAATTAACCGTGTCGAATGGGCAACTTTGTCGATAAACTTTATCAAATTTCTAGGAGGTATTTATTAAGACGGCGAAACCTCTCGTAGTCGATCTCAATGACTGATGGTGTCGACAGAAGCAGTAGTTTCCAAGGGTGTTCTTATAAGAGAGTAAAAGGAAAATAATAATTGATTAGTCTATTTCATGAAAAATAATGAAATAATAATTACGTCAACAGCATAAGTGAGTGGTATTTATTGCATTTACGCAATATGCACATAGTCATTGTACTTGGCTGTGAATCTGCTACGTGGACGAAAACGGCAAGCAAAGTAGAAGGTTCACATGTCAGGGTACATTTCCGTGAAATACACTGTATTTTCCAGAGGCGTACTTTTCTCTTCTAAAGTCTGTTTTGAGCCCTAAAATCGCCAGCAAATGATCCCAACAATTGTGTCTCGATGTGATAGAGCCGTTCTTACTTTCTGAGGCAGTTTCTGCATATAAGATTGAACGTTCCACACACCAAACCCACAGCGAAAGGCTAGGCAATCTGTCGCATTAATCATCAGAGAAAGCGAACCGAATTCGTTTCGTCGTTCCTTCTGCCCACCAGAAAGGAAGAATGGAAGATTCGGAGGAATGTTAATGGATGAGACAGGAAATAAAGTAAGAAATCGTTTGTGACGATGATTCAGCAGCGTTTCGCGAAGTTTTTCGTCCATGCCATCGTTCCTTGGACGAAAAAATGTCACTCCATGCAAACATACCCTGGCGTATGTCGGAAAACGCATAACTCATTCAAGACCAGATTTCAAGGAGTATTGCATCCCCCTTCCCGTTGCTCATAGTTGCCTGAAGTTGCTATTTAATCAGACAACAACTCTATGGAAATTAGGCAACCGCAGTGCAGTGATGTGCAGGTTCTCAGGCAGTACGAAGTCATGACCTGCATAAATGCCCCCCCCCCTAGGCAGCGATGAGTAAGGGACGTAGCAATACGCCATAAAGCCTGCCCATGAATGAGTTATGCAGCGTAGCACCTGGATTGCCTAGATCTGCCGGTATTCGATGACGAATCGCCCTGACCGCAAAAATTTGTGTTGTCATAACGAATGAACTTTTGCCACTTGCTGGCAGGACCGACGATATATATCATCGGGAGGAAAAGACCGACCTGTGGATTGGAGTCGCCGATGGCATTCCGCGTAAATTAACCCGAACCATTGTGTCAGAAGCAGAGCTGAGTCTGAAGACTATGCACCCCGTGTTCAAGTCGACCTTCATCCTCATGCTCATGGACTGTGACTGAAAACTTCGATTCCTGGTGCAACCGGCTAAAACGGACTTTTTGACTTAAGTCACCGACATGGTCCGGAATACAGACATCCGCGAGAGCCTTGGTGTACAGCCGCTGCCTTTTCAAATTGAGAGGTCACAGCTGCGACGGTTTGGGCAAGTGTTGCGAATACCCAAAAAAGTGAAGGCGAAGCAACTATTTTTTGTTCAGCGAACTGGCAGAAGGCCCAGGGGACAGCCGAGATTAACCTGGTGCAACCGTATGGAAGGAGTCTACTCTAAATTCCGGTTTTCTTCTGTTGAAACTCAGATTCTGGCATGAGAGGCACAAGATCAAGCGCGTTTAAAGCACTGCCTGGTGCATCTGACTCCGCGACCCGAAAGGAGAAATAGTGAGGATGATAGTGAAGTTTCAGACAAACCATTGGTTAAAACATTGAAATATAAAACCTTAGCTAATCACCTGGGTTACTCATGATCTGCCCACTAATTCAGTATCAGTGGATTCGGAAAATACACTTTTCAGTTTAATGGTTTTTGGTACGAGGAAGGTTAGATTTTCAGTGCTTCTGAGAATAAACTATCCATTAATTGTCACCGGTCTGTCTGAAACGCAGCGAAAGTACATTTTACGTTTTTCTCCAGGGTAACAACTTCCTTCGATTTCATACGCTGAGTAGCAATTTTGCCAAATCAGTGACAAACCCGCTGGGTTGCAAGGCACTACAATGCCAAGTATTCAATCTACTTCGGTCATCCTACATTTTTTTTCTCTTAGCCATGGGATTGCGTGAAGGGAGTCTACAGTTTCACGGGTTTCTTTTATAACACTCCCATCACGTGTCTAATTCTGCGCGGGTGTGATCCGTCTATCTGAATAAAGAACATTTCACAGTTAGGGTATTTCCCACTGTCGCGCACTGAGGCTCGACGATCCGTCGCATGAACCTCATTTAAGTGGCATGTATAAGGGATGTAACTCTCTATGCCAATGATATACGGCACACTAACTGCAAATGAGAAGAGGTACTTAGACTAAGTTGAAAGTAAATAACTTATTTTTATTGCTCAGTTCTTTTTCCTTCATCACATATCGATTTAGCTATGACATTAGTGTGTTCTCTTGACCGATTGGAGTGTCCATTTCTTTACCCCATAAATTTGGACAAATTCTATGAGCTTACGACTTTTGAGGCTGTTGCTTTTAGATCGTTCTGCTTGTTCGTCTTGCAGCGCCTCACAGCCACCTACCGATCGATACTGGCTCGTTCTTCGGCGAAATTTAGTCTTTACATGTCACACAGTGAAATGAGGCTGGCTATCGCAATCTTAGAAAATGGGATTATTGTGTTTGGAAGGTAATGTTCTGTAATACGCTTCAGAAATGAAATGAAACGACGGAAGGCGTAAAATGTCATGAACCATTATTGAGCTTGCGAACAACTTTTTTCTCCCTACTGCTGCGCACGAGCTGAATCGCTCTGCAGCTAAGCGACCGTCTAACGATTCGTTTTACTGAACAATCTATGTCAAGAAAATCTGCTTGCAGCGAAATCGTTCATGTTTGAACCTTGCATTAGGCGGAATTAGCCCACACTTAACCACAAATGCTTGAGAGCTCTTCGCTGTACCAAAACATCCGGTTTATTTTCTCTATAAATTTTTAATTGGTCTTAGAAGCAGACCCGGCCTTTTAGCGGCCGTCTATCCAAGACCTCCATTAACGTCCATCATTTGACCGACAAACATCGTCGCAAGCCAAAAAGCCCAATCACTGGTCAGGTGACTTAAACCGAAGTTACAACTGGAGGGTACTGGCAGAACAAATTTCACAGTGGTCTGGTATCCATGGAATAAAACAAATAAACGCAAGTTAAAAATACGAAATCTTCTAGACATCAGGTCTATCAGTACAAGGGCCGCAGACACAAAGACGATGCGTCTACAAAAAAACCTAGGGTGACATTGTTCGTCGTTGGCAAACACTGAGAGAGACCAAAAATACGTTACTGAATGACGTTGCAACCAGCGATCGCAAAATCACCCACATCAAAACAAATTGCTGCCTTTCCAACTTGACAAGTCACAGCTGTGATGGTTCTGGCAATTTCTGCGAATGCATCCAGGAAGGGCGGTGAAAGAGGTCTTTTTTGCTCTACAGACTAACGGAAGACCTCCAAGAATGTCCTGAAACAAGTACTCAATGGACTGTGCTCCATACTCCAGTCATCTTCTGACGAAGCTCAAACATTGGCATAAGATCAGATACGTTGAAGGCACTTTCGTGGATAAAAACCGTTTGAAGAACACAGATCACCCACCCATCACAAAAACAAAAGAGCAGAGTCTGACATCTCAAAAGTATTGTAACCCATGATGGAATTTATAAAATCGAATAAAATAGAAGAAAAGCTGGTTTTCGAAGATCATGTTTATGAGAAGCAGAAAAACATGGCAAATGGAGTGTGAAAGAAGACGCAACAACGCCGAATGTAAAGCCAAAATTAAAGTTAGAGGAGAGGAGATTGTAGAACGATTAAATAATCATTCTCATGGTCCAGACCTTGCTCAAAAATTAATTCTCACAAATGTTTTGAAGTAGGAGTAGGGGTTGTTCAAGGAGTTATTGTCCAGGAGGGGTATTGTCCGGTTACAGCAAAAAACTCATCGCTGCGTTGATGGCGAAGCGTTTACACAAATGGCATATGACAAGACTGTATAAACTCTGCGTCTACGTTCAACCGTTGTTCCGAATATGTAATGAGAAGTCTATCGGCTGAAGAAACATTACCAGAGGAAAATTTAAATCGTATAGAATGGATGACGCACGAGTGACATCGAAAACATATCACCTTGCACGACAGCTTTCCAAGGAACTTTTCTAAGTTTTTCTAATTAGAGTGAATGAGTTAAAAGAAGTTCAAAGTCTGCATGTTCTTAGGAACTATAAAGAAGAGGCCGACGTTATGGCTGAATCAAAACATCATGAAGATTTGGCATCGCAAATTGAAAAACTCAGTATCAAAGCATTTCGATATAATTCTATGACAAGTCGTCATGTCAAGATTCATACGGGGCATACAACTAAAAGCTCTGTTCCATCGGAATGGACGCACCTGTGAAATATTAGAGCAGCAATCCACGGAGCAATTCAATTAAATCTAGATCGACATGTTGTCGTACGGCAAGGAGATTATTATTTGCTTATTCTTAGAATCATTAGATTCATTTTCCTATTATAATACAGGTCAGTCTTGAAGATGCAGTATGTTGTTCATGCGCTAATAACCGTAAAGAGAAATTGTATTCTTCAACAAGTCCTAACATGTCGTTGCAACCTGAGCTTCATATCCCATTACAACTCAAAAGGAACAAAATACAGTAGACCACCACATCATCATAGAGCGATGATGATCGACTTTGGTCTGAGGAAACGTCGCTAGCAAACTGTCACAATACACTAACCTTTAATGTTGTCATTATACTGCGTTTTAATGCAACAGAAATTTATGTAGCATTTAAAGCTTCATTTTAAGTGGTAGGTTTTTAAATTATTTCTAGAAACTTTTACTCACAATCCTGTAAGTCTTATGTGACAGCTGTCGACAAAAATTTTAAAAACCTTAATTATTCGCCACCGAGTGATTGTCTCGGATTACCTACCGCTGATACCGATGACGACATTTATAGCTGTTGTTCGCTTATCGCTCACTGGCCCCATTATCCTTCTCTGAGTCAGAGAGTTTTTGGCTTTTCGTGACTCACATTCTTAAGGCTGACGCGTGAATGGTTGCACAGAGCATTATTAAAATAAATTAAAAGTCGGAAATATCCTTTAAGGCGTCAATTTATCCTCGATGTAACGAGCGAAATTTAAAAAGTATTAAAAATTGCTTTTCCCCGCAAAGCCACAGACTTGTGATTGACATTTAGAAATGGTTTAGCAGTCCGAGGTTAATGGATTCTCGTCATTTAATCCCGGTGACCTTTCACGCGTAGTTTATTTTCGTTTTATACCTTCAACCTGGATCATAATCGTTCATGAAATTGCCTTGTAGTTGTTGCGATATAAGCGAGTTATACCACAAGTCCTGTTAGGCCTGGAATAGTGCAAATGCAAGCCGGCTATCTTGCTATATCACTGAAAAATCAGTGATAATGTTGATCATAAAATTCATAATGAGACGAAGCAGACCAACCTCAGCATACTCATCAAATTAGCATTACTACTACATGGAGCTTTTTAAAATATTAATTGTCTTTCACTTCTTTCTTGCTTCCTTCTTGTCTAAGGAAAGAGACATTTTTGTAATTCATTATTCAGAGGAAAATCTTCATTTCAAGTAAGAAGCCTTTGAAACAGAAAGTATGCCGATTCCACGGTTAATGGTATTCGATTATTTTTGATAACGTTTCCGATTCTGGGTCCACGGTTGATATTCTAGATTACTCGCTGATTCGTGGTTAAGGAAACTAAACGTGTTAACACTTGATTGCCGACATATAAAAGCTGGTACAGAGACCGCAATAAGATATACGTGAGGAAAATGTAACGGAAATTGAAAATCCGGATCAACGAATGCTTAGAGGCAATCCGCGTTAGACAAATTGGCCACTCTCGTATAAGGACGCACTCCATTTCTGAGGGAAACTCTTTCAGTCAGACGAATGTGTCTGTCATCGACAAGGGCCAGTCAAAGCTGAGTCATTTAATAAAGGAGTCCATACATAATTTAGCAATGAAAAATCGCAGTGCAGCAAATATGCTTCGTACGTACTGATAAATAAAAATCTGGATGCTTTCCCAAATTTAATAAGGAAATCTGATAAGGTGTAATGAGCGGTAACCGGACAAAAACGCCCTAGACAATAATCCTCTGTCAACGAAAGTTCCCTGGCAAAAACCCTCGTGGACCATAACCCCCGGACCAAAGCCCTGGACAACCCCCTACCCCATAAACGCTTGTGATAATTAATTTTTTTAGCAGGATCTGCACCATTAGAATGATTATTTAACCGCTCTACGAGCTCCTCTCTTCGAATTTGAATTTTGGCTTTACATTCGGTCTTGTGGCGTCTTCTTTCACACTCGAACGATGCAACTCCATTTGCCATATCTTCCTGTTTCACCTAAACATGACCATCGAAACCACCTTCACTTTTTCTTTATTCGATTTTACAAATTCTATTATGGATTACAATACTTATGAGATACTAGACTGTCATCGGGAATTCAACAAGATCCCTTTTGACGATGAGTGGGAGACCTGTATTCTACAAACGGTTTTGGTCCATAGAGTGGGGGGAGGGCTTGTTTACGAGGGGTTGTTCTCAGGGGGTTATTGTCAACGAGGGGTTTTAATCCAGAGGTTTTTGTCCAGAGGTTAGTTGTCGTAGAACCGCTTGCTCACGCCAGTGATGCATAGTGTATGCTGCGTATCAGCCTGGGAATTGCATTGCAGAACTTCAGATAAGTTAGTGAGTTACTACTACTCACTCTCAAATAATCAAAATATACAAAGTACAGTAATACGCTGAACTTGGGTGCCTTGCTCATGAAGATCTGAGAATTTTTAATTTGATTCATAATGAATACGCATTCCCGAAATTTTGATGCTGAACATTTCCCGTTCTATTGAGTATTACCTAGAGCGAAAGTTTTTCAGTCTTTATTACAGGATTCCTACAATGGCATCTGGCCGCTATTGCTTTATTCTCTGGATTTAATCCAAATACAAATACCTCAATGGCAGGAGGAGCTCAAAGAGGTTGGTTGATCAAGATGAAGGAAAATGGCAGAAAACCGAGGTCTATGACAAGACCTCGAAGAGACGTTCATCCAGCAGTGAACTGACAAAGGCTGGTATGATTATCATGACAGATATCTGTAATATGGGGTTTACGATCTTCTACAAAACCAGCTTTCTGGGGATGTTTTTATTCAAGAAGCATATCCTTAACAACCCAGAGGAGACTTTAAATTTGGTTTGAAGTTTCTAATGCGAATACTGGAAAGAGAGATTCGTTGGAAAAGCTTGCCAGAAATTGAATATCCTGATTTAAAAACACTTATATTGAGTCCGCCTTAGGTACGCTGATAATTTGGGTATTGCGCAAGGCGAGCTTTCTGAGGTACACTCCATCTCTCACTCGAATGTGCTTGTAATATACAAGGACCAGTCAAGGCTTGATCTTTTTTTAAAAGAGTCCCCACATAATTTGGCGATGAAACATCGTATGTGCAATGAATACTCCATCACTGTTGTGATATGCGAAGGTTGGAGCGTTATCACTAGCTTAATAAGAAAATTTGAAATGACAGAGTTGAGAAAAAATTGTCAAATTTAAAGTTATGAATATGCTGCCCAAAATCTGGTGCTAACATGTCACTCATTGTAAGCTACCGTATTTTGCATATACAAACGCGACTTGCAGCTCGCTGTGTCGCACATGATATGACGTTCCCACGGCGTGCGTATCGAAATATAATGGCAATAATGTGTTAATATTTGCGTTACTTGGAGCCCTTTGCCATGAATTGGTGAACTATTTGCGATTTCAACAAAGGGCCCATAATCGGACAT
>UZAM01006916.1:0-12628 GCA_900618415.1 Soboliphyme baturini
TATAGTCCTCCGGCCATTGTGGGTGTCCTAAATTGATGAAAAGGTGATTTATATGAATTTATATACATATTTATTTATTATTTTTATTTATATGATCTTACTGTAGTTTAGTGGTATATTAACTGAAGGGAGAGAATTCGAATCATAACCCTAAAGGGCGCATCAGACAGTGACCAAGCGACAACGCTATGTTATGCTTGCTATTCGCAAGACAGCGTCTTGTTAGTAGTTGCTAGAATGGTTGCACTGAAGCCTCATGGGGTGTATTTCTTTCTGAAGAGAATTCGAAATTGGTAGGAAAAGTTTTATGCCACGCTATGATTAGAACTCGGACCTCTGAAATGCAACCCCTCCTCACACGGTCAACAACAGCAACAAATATGCTTTAAGTTGCATAGTATTGCCGAGTAAAAATACTGACGAAAAACCCACTTTTGATAGCTGAACAGTAATCGCTTAAGCCACCGTTTAAAGCTGGACTCCATCATAGTACTACATTCCGAAGTTAATTAATTTGGGTCCATCTTGAACGATGGCATGCATAGATAATTTGTTTATCGTACGAACGCACAGTGCTTTTGCCACTAAATGAGGTCTCAAAAATTAAGGCGCACCAAACCCGTATGATCACAACAATACGGATAAAGTTTCTGCAAGTTTACGGAGAGCGCAGTAGCTCAGTGGCAAAAGGAGATATCTGGAAATCCAGAGGTGGTGGGATCAAATTCTGAAAATTCAGGGAAAAAGACACTCTTAACTGCAAATGCCCTTGAGCAAAGAATTAACTATAAGTTGTTTTGGTGCAGCAGCCGAAAAAGGATATCAACGCGTTAACTTGCGAGTAGCACGGATGGTGCAGTATCCTAGTCTGACCGTAGCAGCATGGATAAGAGGCGCGGTCATGCTGCTTGATGCAAGTTGTCATGACTCACCTGTGGGCTGACTATCCATTATGATAAACAGCATACGGCGTAAATTATAAAGCAGTTTTGATATGACTACACAAAATACGGTACTTCCCCAATTCGTTGGCAGGAATAATTTAAAACAAAATTAGCAATAATAAAAATAAAGCTGTTTAACTGTATCTTCCTATGTGCATTGCAAAATACGGTCTCTGAACATAAAATAATACAAAAAGAAAGTAAACCTTCATGGCGTATGGAAACCCTCCCTTTCTCGTATACGTCTCTGTGCCATTTAAGGAGGTAACATTTATGCAGTTTAGCACAGCTGTATTTTTGATGTTGTACGAATACATCTCGAATAGAAAGGTGCCTCATGAAACATTGCTGACGAAGAACAATGTTGCTCTTCAAAACAAAATCATGTGAAACACATTTTGCATTTAGTGGGCTCAAACAGTAAAGAGCAGCCGCTTCTTTAAATGGCATCTAGAAGAATACAGCAATGCCATATGTCGCTGGTACCTCGTTTCAGAAAAGCTGTGTTTATGAACATATATCGATTACCCAAGTCCTTGTTTTACTCTCAAAACTTCGGCCAAAGAAAGTTAGCCATCAGAAAGGGCTGATAGGCAGCATGAGGGCAAAAGTATTAATCGCTTTACTTGAGTAGTAGGCACTATTGGCGTCGCTGAGTCGGTATACAGCAAAACTAAGAAAAATACTGAAGACGATAGGTCATGTGTTGCTCAATGGATACACAATACCATGGATAGATAAAAATGTATAAAATATTCTGCCTACTTCATTGGTGCCGTCGAGTCTTTTTCCAGTTTTTCTATTGTTGACGACGACGGCGAGTACCACCGAAATTGCAGGTGCCAATTAAAACCTCCACGGTAGGTTTCGATGCCTTTCTGAAACTGAAAGGTCTTGTCGTTGATTACGTCGATAACTGGGCAAACAACTGCGGTTCTAAACATCGAACTCCATAATAACTATAATCGATTAGTAGTACTTGAATAAACTGAATTCAGTAATTTTATTAGGTTTAGATAATTTTTGATACTGTAGTTAAGAATGAGCTTCAGATAGTTTCTTCTCAAGGTCTCTATCAGGGATAAAAAACATCGTCCAAAATACTGGATCACGTGACATGGAGAAGAACGGTGGAATGATGCACACTATGCCGTTGCATAATCGTGATTATCTACCATAAACCGAGATCATTTGGCAATGAGACAATTGCTACTCAGCTTGACAGGTCTCTTCATGCCTTAAAGGCAGGTCTTCTAAACTTATGTACTAAATGACCGAACACTACAGTCTACATCGACTCTAATGAAAGCGTGAGAAAATCTTTCGATCCTATCATCTACGCTTTCAACAGAAAACAATGACTCACAGTCAAAAACAAAGAACCGGAGGCAACTTGATGACAGAGCCAGGAAAAACGCTCTTCTCTTCCTTCTGATCTGCTGCCAATTTAGAGTTTTATAGATGAAACGCTTATGCTAACGATGTCTGTAAGGGTTACTGTAATTTTTTTATAAGAGGCAAACTTCCGATGAATCAGTTTTACTCCAATGGCAGATTAATACACGTTACTATGAACCAATCTGCGGTGATTTTATTTTATATTCAGCCATTTTTTGGACTGTCAGCCTGCGAAACTTTCAGAGTTCCATGGAAATTATTGAAATGTTCCATTCTGGTTCTGTTAGACACTTTTCTTTCGAATTCTCAAGCAAAAGTCTGCTGCTTTCACAGTATGCAGCGGCTCAACAAATTCAGTTCAAGAATCTGCAAACAGCCAATCAAATTTTAGGATCAGAGTTATTTTTCGGTTGGGCGTGCCAAGAGGCCAGTCGATTTCCAGGCAATGGTTTTCATACAAACGGCGTCCAATGCGTGCGGGACAAAAAGCACATGAATTAATGGTCGAGACCAGTTGATACGCTCTTTCAAAGGGATTATATGCAACAGTTCAAGACAGTAACGGGGCAGTCACAAACGGGATATAAAGCTTTATACTGGCCAAGATGTAATGATTTTCTTCTGAAGAATTTACATAGCACAATCAAATCATCAATCATCTGCTGTGCATGCATGATAAGTAGGATCCTAAATGGTAGCACACGTTTATTGGATTGAAAGCTCTCAGCCTCTTGCCCTGGATACCCCTTTCCAATGCAGGTGCGCCAATATATCCGCAGAAAGAAGCTGTACGAGTGTCTAACTGCATCTGTCCTGGTAGGCATCCTCAGAAAATTCAAGATCAGTAGGGTTGCATTATTGTTAAACTTGTGACACATTATGGCTCTATTTTCTGGGTTATTTGTTAGCTGTTTCATGCTACCAACATCATTGGTCAAGGCGAATACCATTTTCAATGTGACAGTAGCGTTTTCCTGACTAACTTGATAAGTCTAATATTTATCAATATGCTCTTCCCTGAACGTTTCTCTTAAGCCTCTTAAGGCTTTTCTGTGTTTGCTATTTATCTGTGATTCTATGGTATTTGCATTCCAATGAAAAACATGAAACTTCCTGTACTTCCTGTGCGAACTTTCCAGCTGTTGGGCAACCTTCTCATCGAGTCTCTGAATGGTCATAATGACTTGCGTGACAACTCGGTAATAATCACCAATAAATTTACGGTCTTCTAAAACAAAAGAAAACGAACGTTTTACATGTACTGTAGAGATGTTAACTTCCCAGAGAAAACCATTCCCACTGATCTTAACCGAAGCCGCTGGCTGCAGAAGCTTGACAGTACTGTACCATGCCTTGCGAAATTTCACAGTTGGTCGACAACTCAGCCCGACCAGATCAGAGATGACACTGCTGACTTGCTGCAATTGGACGACACGTGATAATCAGTAACAGCTATGATGATCAGTAACAGCCAGAAACAGTAACATGGCCTGATATCACGGTAAGTTCTGGAATTAAACGTAGAGTAGTTGCAAACCTCGAGTGATGATACCGAGTAAGGTAGCAGGTGCATACATCGATGCATATAAGTAAATATTTGAATATATACCATAGTATAAGAACATGAGCTGTTGTTGGCATCAGACTAAGCATAGCTGCGGCGCATATAGCCCAACGAATGTAGCTGCGCTTCTTCTGTACCTAGCGCTATGTATGACAACAATTATGGACTACTTCCGTTAGAAGATCATTTCGACAGAAGACAACTTTTGAAATGGCATTTGCTTTGTGGCAAAAATGTAGATGGCTTTATTGTATGATTCTTATTGACCTGAAGCTCATGACCAAACGAACTACAGAAAGATTTCCTTGAATTTATTCTCATACAGGAGCTCAAAGTAACATTCATCGATTGGACTCATTGTAGAACTTCTAGCAAATACACTACGCAAAAATTGACAATATATGATAGTGAAATATTATGGCTGTACTGTGCTGCTACAGATAAGAACCGAGAAAGCAAGCTGAACCATTGGCTGACATAAAATCTAATCTAGTTTTCTCTCAAGAATGCAGACAGTGCATCAATGGAGCCCGTTGTCCTCAATGCCTTCAGTCTGCATTATTCGTCTATGTGCTATTCACCTCAACAAATTTATCCTCAAGAGCCTCAGATAGGCCCTTTGCTGTTCTTTTTCAAATGCTTCTATCTAGGCCAATTTTTGGCTTCATCGTACGCTTTCAAGGATGTAGCAGCTACTAGCATGAATAATTCCTACCATCCTTCATCAATGCATCAATTTTGTTTTATTACTTTAGTGTCTGCGTCTGCTATGTAAGCCGTAGAAAGAGCAGAAATCTTCTTTCATAAGGAACATGAGTGACAGTAATAAAAAACGAACTCTGTCGCTTCATTTTCATTGATTATGCCACAGCACCTTAAACTTTTCCTGAGTCACATTTCTACTGCAAAACACATCTTAGCAATAGACTGATTACCTGTCTTGCTTGATTCTTAAAAGCAGTGGTTCTATCCAGCCCGTTGTACACTCACAATGCGAATCGAGGAATATGAGAACTTGTCCAGTTGCGTTTTTAGCGCCCATCAGTCTGGCCTTTACTAATCCGATGCGTTGCCTGGATCTAAGCACTTTGGTCAGAACGCTCAGTTGCGAGACATAGGCGTCGAGCGTTTGGTTGAGAAATTCTAAAAGCAAAATATTTTGTTTTTCCTCTCATGAAACTTTATTAACATAATTTGAAAGAAATTTGCATACTGAATTTAAAATGACTTTGAAACTTTTACAATGTTAAAGCAGTATATGTAATTTGCCAATGTATGAGTGTTTTCTGTATACGCGTAGAGTAACAGCCTCATAACTCGCCGAAACTATTTCATGAGATTCGATTTGACTTGAAACGTCAAGCGAGGCTGCCCTGCCTGCACCTCGCGTAATAAATTACATGTTTCGCAGCAATTTCTGTTCCAGTGCCAATTAGACGAGAGGTTAGCATGATCGTCAAGAAGCAGGCATTATGTTGGAAGCTGATTGGTCCACTTGCCCGTTCGACTATGCAGGAGTCGTCTGTTTATGGAATTTACTTGATGGTTAATGTTCCACCAGCAGTTTTAGACGATCTACCGTGTATGAAGACCCCATTGCATTTAATTATGATGGTGAGGTAAAATAAGCGCATGCAATAGTTCATGAGAGGAATATTGAATGAGGCAAGACTTTTCCAAAACTGTTACTGAGAGAGTCATGAAAAGATGGATGATCCGAAGTTTGTTCTACCACCACATCCCGTATTACCTGGATCGGACAGGAGCCGACGACGAATCATTTTGTATCGTCACATTGAGCATGAAGTTTTTCCACTCGCTGGAAAGCTTTCCACTCGCGACGGTTGACTGAGGAATTTCGTCGATAAGGGTCTCCCTCCCCAATTCTGTCCGGCTTTTTATCAATGCTGTCTTTTTTAGCCTTTGACTAATTGACGCCTAACCACAAGGCAGCGCTGACCTTGGCGGTTTTTTCTTCAAAAGGCGAGTTGCTTTCGCTTCATAATGAGACTGTCATTAAGCATTGTGACTATGTCTGAGGAGCGAACTAGTCGACCTCGAACTCAGTCACGCCCTGATGGTCTCACCGCTACCTCTCTTCATGACCGCTTATTTGTCGTAGCAAATAGGCTGGACTGAGCTCGATTCACTGACACCCAGATGGACGACGGTCATTGTCTAGTGTAGGCACTGGATCGTCTGTTCGAAGAAGGCAGAAACAGTTTTGTCACTGGCTTACAAAATCGAATGTGATCAAGAAAGACACGAAACGGAGAAGAGTAATAGTCAGGTTGTGATGGGCACAGTTTAGCTGATTGTCGAATCCTGGTCGAGATCCCAAATCTTCCCAAACTATTGAGGGCATGATCATTTCTTCTTCTTAGACTTAAGATCACTACGCAGGATTATCAGGCGATGGACATTGGCCATCATGGCTTAAGGGCGCCCAAGTGTGATAATGGTCCATTATAATCGCTGGAATGAAATGTAAAAATAATATGAGGCCCTTGCATCATTCTCGTTATTACGAGATGAAGACGTTAGATTAGTATTTTGTAGTCATACCTAAAACTAACTCAAAAAAATTTTATTAATACACTACATAATAATATGGTCTGTCGAACGATAGAACGTTAGAGACTTTTCGGCGTGCAATATTTGTATGAAATTTGAATTAATGTTTGGGTCGTTTGCAGTAGGGTGGGGTGGGGGGATTCGTTCCCAGATTAATCTTCAGGAAGTCTTGTGAATTACAAACCATAACGTTGGTGTTGGTCTATCGTCTGATAAACCATAAACCAAGCAACATTAAAGAACAAGATAGAGGGAGGTCTAATTTAAGAGAGAAATGCGATGCAGTAACCAGCGTCATATAGCAAGTATTGAAAACTTCCGACTTAGAGGATATTACATTCCATAAACGTATGCAAAAAAACGACTCAAGGTTATGATCTCAGCTTTAATACATTGTCTATTATTAAACGGTATTGTGCTATTTCTCAGTCTTCACAGCTAAAAACTGCATGAAAAAGAATGACCCAGAAAGTAATTAAAGTAGAAAGGAACAAGGAGTAACAAAAAAAGAGAACGTCAGTAGCAGTACACACCATATTTTCCATCCTGAATCCGTTAATAACAGTACACGGTAATTCATGTGTTAATAAATCAACGATTGATTAGCTTATGCAGTATAGTTAGCAGCAAAGGTGACTATCCTCCATGAACGGTAAAGTAAACATGGTATGCGCAATGAAACAACGCTAATAGCTAAGGACTAATTCGTTCTGAAATATGCTAGTGAGGGGGATGCCATTATTACCACAAGATTCGTGCATGTCTGAAGAATTGCAGTTCAAATGGCAGTGTCACTCTAAGCTCTAAGTTTAACTGATTGCTCATCAGCAGCCGCGCATCGCGAGCTTAAGCGAAAGCACTAGTCTTTTACGACCGCCTCGTGCCACCATTACTTGTGGATGCAAAACCAGAGCTGGGCCATTAAAATAACGACTAATCTTCAGAGTGCTATTTTATTGACAATTTTCCTATGGCACTAAAATCTGCCAAAACTGGCAGCTGCGGTAAACCTTTTTTTTCATACTTCCTTAATCGAATTCAAAACCAGACAATTTGAAGAGGAAACGGCCATTTCATCACAACATTTCCACCTAACTCAGTTATCACCTGCGGCCCTCAAATGAAACCGTTCGTGCAAAAGGAAATATCAAAGACATTTTAGGTTAACCGACAGAAGATAGTTTTTCGATACCGGCGGCTAACACAGCGCATAAGAGCCAACCGGTCAGTTTCGATGACCGCTGATGCTTTCGGTTCTAGGTAACAGATATGTCAGACGCTGTCTGCAACAGATCTGATCACGTGCCAGCGTCTGAGCTTCGCCAGGAGATAAACCAAACCTGGGTCAGAGCTCGAGACATTTGACCCAGGTCATTCTCAGCCGTCTCAGTGATTTTGGCCAGTCGGTTTGGAAAGTTGTGGCAATTCCGTCTTCCTTTCTGGAAACATTCACGACATCGCAGCTGTGACACCTCAGTCTGAGGAAGTTCCTGTTGGACACCGGCGGTCTCTCGAGTATTTGCATCTGTCGAAACTCATGAGTCTGGCCATTTGTCTCAGCCTCTTGCACCGGCGATTTAAGTTTTTCAGTCATGGCCGACGATTCATCACTGCAAGGGATCATCAGAATCAAGATCGATTTGAACATGCACGGCTTGGTCTTCAAAGCACAGCCTTCAGTCACAACGGTTCAGGCTTATTTGCACGGAACGTTCCACTGAACACGCCGGAAATTCCAATTCACCGGTCGATCTCTGCCTCCAAGTTTCCACCATCTACAAAAACACAACCCATAGGAACGTGACCTTCTCCATCTGTTCCACTGTTTCTCTGTAGAGCGCAGATGACAGAAGAACGAGATCCCATGGTACATAGTTGTAGTCTCCAATATCATAGGAGGCGGGGTCGGCCTCGGGACGCCACTCCATGACGCCATAGCACTTGCATCGCACGGATGCAAAACAGCATCACGACGTGTTGAGTCTAACGAGAGCCTGTTCAGGCATAAAGTGATATACCCAGATGCGCAGTCGCATATATAGATAAAAATACCCGTATTTCGAGTTTGTTCCTTTACTCACAATATTCATGATCTACCGGATATTCGAAATCGTGAAAGGTATTGCATTTTTTGTTTTCTGATCATTATTCTACAAAATCTTCCACCCACATTGTTAAAAGCGTCGTTCGGAAAAACGATTGCGCAGGATAAAACGTTGGACTGGTTTCTTTGAGTATCAGCACATGTGGTAGTCAGAAATCTTTCTGTGAGGGATTCTGGCCTGTATCTTTCTTTTGTAGTGATCTCCTACAAAGAACTTCTCCTACTGTATGAAACTGAGTTAACAATGCCCCGGTAAGTCATCCGCTTCATGCGTCATGTCAAGCTTTCATGACTGTCATAGAGGTGTACGCTTTATTATATCGAATTTCACCGAATTATCTGAACCAATACTTTAGTGTTTATCCGGCAAGAAGACACCAGCAGTAGATTACTGGCGTGTCAATTGTCGGTCAGATCATATTGTAATATTGTAGGAATGATAATCTTCGATTAAGGAGTTTCCAGTTTTGCCCTCTTCCGTCTATGTCTATTTTTTATGCACGTCTGTATTATAAGTTATTAATATTTTATCTGATTTCATGCGTGAAATAGAGTTAGTCACGGTTGGTGATTTCTTTCTCCTTTTGCCCGCTTCCCTCATAAATAACAGTTGCAGTACTGAGGTCGAATTCACTCCTCGTCCATTCTTTTATCCGATATGTAGAGCAGAACAGTGCCTGTCAATTTGCCGCTAAATCACATGCAATCAACATTTGCTTATTTGGCCACCGTGGATTTCGAAGCTGGCTAAACTAATTTCTACAACTCAGCGTAAGGCTGGACTCCCAATTATAGCTGATCCTCGGGACAAACGACGCTTAAAATCATCGCTTTAATCACAGCACAGTCTTTTAACGTTCGACCGGTTTGACTAGGTTTTCCGTTGCTGACATTGCACGTTGTAACCAGAACCTACGTATGAACGCGCCGCGCAATTTAACGACTGAAGGAGTCAATCGATGGAAATGCAACTTTTCGACAGCCACTTCACTACAGTTTATGAACTAGTCGAAATCGTTGAAATTGTAAACAGTACTTCACACTTTTGATTCATATATGGAAACAGTCTGTTCCAGACTCCATTTGTCTTCTACCAAAGTTCAGACCCTGGCACAGGATCGCGAATGTTGGAAGCTCTGTCTGACACTTCTGCCTCCGTGACCCGAAAGGTGAAGCGAACATGGAAGATGATGATAATGATGATGATGACGACGAGATAAGTACGGTGAAATATAAGGCTAAGCAACTGTTTCTTGAGCATTCGACCGGCAGAAGGCCCAGGGGTCGGCCAAGATTAACCTGGTGCAAACATATGGAAGGAGTCTGTTCCAGGCTGCATTTGCCTTTTGCCGAAGCTCAGACTCTGGCACAGGATCGGGAACGTTCGAACTCTGTCTGACGGGTCTGCCTCCGCGACCCGAAAGGAGAAGCGGCGATGGAAGATGAATGAAGATGACTTTTGATTCTGCACTCAGCGTTATAAAAATAAGTGTTTGCACGATTCATGGTTCAAAGCACCAAACATCATACGGTTTATGGTCTATGATCTATGGATGATGCTACTCTCTATGTAGCGAAACGCGTCTGCAATAAAGTTTTGTACCACCTGCAATGTTTCGTGCCCTGAACCATGAAACATTCAAAAACTCATCTTAATCGTGGATACACTTTAAAACATTTACTTTAAACTGTAATATGGGAAAAGTTAGCATATCGTTTTCTAATGCCGGATTTACTTGGGTAAGTGCGCCATACCCTTGCTTCTATTCGAACTATTTAAATAGGCCACAATTCCGTGGTATTTAAGCAGATGCAGTGCAATAAATGCAAGGCTTCATCATCGTCTCTGAGTTTGGGAAAAAATTAGGTTGAAACCACATACAAATTTGTCATTACTTGCCCACAAATATACGGGCAAATAACCCCGATGTTCCGGTATAGCTACTACATTGTAGCTTCCAATTATATTGATAATAATAACGTTTGAATTTCTGGTACAGGTTGAGCATTTCCAATCCGAAATTCCAAAATCCAAAATATTCCAATATTTGTAACGTATTAAATCGCTTCTCAGTCCTGAGTTATTTTTTTTTTTGAAATATCCTCCGGTATTCATCATCTGAGCTACTTCGCTTTCGTGACGTTTCAGCAGCTGGTGCTTCTTATATGCAATCGCATGAGCATCATATGACGCTCGCACGCCGTGAAAGCTGGTCTTGGAGAAGTTGTGCTGTTTGACATACTTTCGCCTAAGAACTACTTATCACCTGCGGCTAAACAACATATCATAGCGGTTTTATATGGCACGAGGAAACGATATGTTTCAATACGAAATTTACTCCAGTCAATTTTTTTCCAAATAACTTTATGCCATTCGAAAAGCTACATGCATTGTTAAGACACTTCTGCGACCTCATGGTAATGTAGCCATCGATGATAGTAGTGCACAAGACTTCGTAGATCGTCTATCACGAAGTTAGATTTCCTTGCTGTCAAGCAACAATTCATAAAGTTAAGCTAAGCCTCAAAGACATAAACTTTTAACAAAATTATGCACCCGAGCAGGATTTTTTCTACTTCAATCGGCTACAAATAAAAACTAATTTTGGAAAATGAAAAACAAAGTAACGTATTGTAGCATTGTCATACGCATATGGATCAAATATGTACTAATACGGCAGTTATAATGCAGTCTTAATTAACTAATCAAAATGGTCAGGATAAACTGTTGGCCAGGGAAGAAGAACTGGATGCTTTCTGATATCAGAAAATTCAAGAGGAAGAAAAAAACCCTTAGGCTTTATTTATTGTTAGCCACTAGTGATTCTCATTAAGATCACGGAATCAGTGAATTTTGCCAGGGATTTCTGGGTCTTCATGTTCTGTAGTTGGTATACTTACCACAGTTTGCTACGTGCCCTTTGTATGCTCTATCCTTTTGGACTAGACTAGAGACGAACGCAACTGAGGGGAAAGGAGGTTCGGTGAAATCCGTAGTATGAGGCAATGTTTATCGGTTCATTTATTACAATTTCCTAGGCTTATGGGGACCTAATTTTTGTGTTGACCACAAAACGGAATCTACTTGCATACCTAGCGAAACAACGGATTCGTGATATGGTCCCTTTGTTGAATTGTGATGATCGACACGTCTTCGCCGTATTTGTTGCTAGAGTCATCTATGGGGTACCTTCAGGAGATGCGCTATTGGATGTTGTAACAGAGCTGGTAAAATAGGTAGAATTTCTTTGTATTGTCTATGATCTAGTCCATGATCATGGGGTCATCCACCAAGACTATATCTTATGACCAAAAGTACTGAAAAACCGCATAACAATACGGTTAAATAATGGTCAACGCAAAACTTGAAATGGTCAATCCGGTGAGTGACCATTACCGACGTTTCTGCTTGTGTTTCATGGGCCTTCTGTAAGGAAGATGGGTGGTACTGTTTCATGAATTTCGCTTGTCGTCTGCAGCAGTTGATGGATTCTGGGCCAAAAGGCAAGCATTCGATCCGTGTTGCTGGTTCTACAGTCTTTGGGCAACAAGCACGGCGAAGCTCATCCAATCCGCACAGAGTTCGTATCCTTTGTCGCAGTCGACATTTTCACACGATAGAGTGGATGTCCAAAGAAGCACCCCTGGGAAACCCACTTTTCCCTATCCCTGCCAAAATTTTCCTGAAGCACTTCGTAAATGTGGCTCAAGACACGAACTCAGACCTTATTCCAAAAATTTTAAAACCATATGTTCATACTTTTTTGCCATTGTGACGAAAACAATTTATTAAACCTCCTCAGTAGCCCTTTCTCTCAAAACATGGAGTTGACAATTGAAAGAAAATACAACTCCAGGTTACCATTTCTTGGTGCCTCAATAGTTAACTTTGGTAGCTGCCATAGAACTACCGATTATCGGAACTATTAACAGAAATACCTCAAATTTGACTCACATACTCATTTGAACGATAAACGTTTTGGTGCTATAGCTTTAATTGACAGAGTCCTGAAGCTCTGTAATAGTGAATTTCTTAAAGACGAA
>UZAM01006916.1:27551-39127 GCA_900618415.1 Soboliphyme baturini
AGGTTAGTTATGCAAGAAACAGTTAAACAGTAAAGACCTTTTCTTTGACCTTTCCTGAACGAAAGTGCTTTCATAGACATAGTTTCATTTGCAGACTTTTTATCCTTTAACTACTCAAAGATTTTGAAGAAGGCAGAATATCTTGCTTGCTGTGCAGCAAAGCTTAAAACTGATCATTTCTTTAGATATCAAAGAACAATGTCGTTTCATCGAAAGGGGAGAACTGGCCAAGGAGTCTCGCTATTTGGCTCGCGTTCTGCGATCGATCGTCACCACTCGTAAGAACATCAACGAAAACGTGCTGACCAAACTGATCACTTTCTACTTTGCTGGTTCTGCTATGGCCAAACAGAGAGAAGAACTTTTGTCGTATGTCAGGAGTCCGTCCGCTGCACTGGTATGGTGTTGTGTTTTATGAACAGTCGTGTAAAGGATTTACGTATTTGACTATACCAGACAACGTTTTTTTAGCAGGCAGTTTTCTGGTACCCCTCTTTATGACTTTGATAAAGATGTAAATATTGACTGCGTTTCATTTTTTTCCTCTTGGTCGCAGGCAAAAGATTTGAGGATCATGAATGCGCAGCCGGAGTAGATTATCCATTCTACTACATGGTTGGGAAGTGGCGATGATACTTTACATTGGCAATCTATTACTATCATTAAAGAAACCAGGGCATTTATTGCTGGAGGCATCAAGATGGAGAACAGGGTTATATAACATGCTCCATAAGGAGGGTACGGCCAGCAGCAGCATAGAAAGGATATAAGCATCTGACTGGTTAAACCCATTTCTTGCCTTTCATAACCTGGATCCAACTGTCTGTAGAATTTATTTCTTTTATGTGGTATTGTATTTTTGAATTTATGCTTATTTATTATGCTTATCGTATTTGCATCGAATTCGTATATTTTTAGAAAACCGACAGTGACAAGATGGACACATCACCGGTAGCATCCAGACCGCGGTCGCCAAGGCAACCAAGAAAATTTCTACAATCTGTGATGCAGCAAACGCTGCCTGAGATCGAAGCATACATAACGTTGCTGGTGGTGATTTTTCTGATGGATCGAAAGCGATTAACAGAGGTATGCAATAACTTCTTTTATATAGGGGCAGCTGATGTGCGATTCCTTTATCCCTCTCTCCCTAAATTTTCTTTTTCATAGGAAAAACTTATTTTGATGGGGTGATAAATGTAGGAAAGCGGCAACCTATCTAAAATTGCAAATGTATGATTTCTCGATTTTGCCAGCTTAAGTGAATACGTGTTTAAATGGCCTGTCGGAAACCATTCGAAAGCGAGTATGAAAATATCTCGTATCATTGTAGTAATTTTAATAATTTCTTGATCCGTGGTTGGAGGTATCAGACAATCTGATAGTATAACATTTCTTACGAATGCATTATGGGCCACTTCTGTAGCATCGGATACAGTAGATGGACTGGCAGAACGCTTTGATGACAGATTTGTTACAGTTCCAGCCTAAAACCCACATACGATAATGTCAAAACAAACGTTACTCTTCGTTTAGACGGGTGAGAACGCAAATTCATAAGATTTGACAACATGTCTTGTGTTTTTCTGCGGGTTTCTCATATCTAGACCATTGGTTATTGACCAATTGAGGCGAGAGATTCTCTTTTTCCTTTCATTTTATGAAATCGTCCATGAAACATTGTTTAAACTTTGCATTAAATGGACATATTAGATTTTCTTTCGGAAATGGAGTAGACGGTACCTCACAGTTTTTTCCCTTCAGCGTTGTAATCTGAACGACTTTCTTTTAAATGGAACTATCTTAAGGAGAATAAGAAAGTATGTCAGTCTGAATTACGAGAGTTACGAGCTGACCGCTTCAATATTCATGACATACGTTCACTGCTACTTTAGCCACCCTGGAGTGTACTTCAGGGAACTACAGTAACAGACTGAGTCAAGAGGCGTCTTTACTGACAGGTGACATTGACCGACCAATTGAACCGCCGAATTTGCTTAAGATCAGAATTAGTCTTAGGCAGTAAAGCAATGTGATATATAACGTTATTCTATTTAAAGTGATCGACCTTGATTTGCTTAAACGTTGGTGTTTTAATGAAACAATCCGCTTCCTGGCTCAAGCTGTTGAAATACATCGATTCCCGTGATTATCTCTGAACTCTGGATCATCCTGAACTTAACTTTGTGCATGCTCTCCAATCCTTCGATTTACACATTGTGTTGTCCAAGTCTCTGATTCATATTATAATTAATAACATTGCTCCAGGGAGGGCAGTCACACCTGCTTCTGTAATCATGAAGGTAATCTTCTCACATGCGTAGAATATATATAACTATATTGATGTATAAACATATACAGATATAAATGTTAAAGATAAAATTCTGTCTGTAGACGCAAAGAAACCGATTTGTTCCTGCATAGCGTATATGGTCAAGCGGTGAACTCGTCCAGAACCATATTTCTCGGCGTAATGTAGATTTTCTTACTTTTAGCGCCGATGGGGGGATGTCAAGTGAACTTGGATTGGGACTAGAAACGGCGATTTTGGAGCATCTGTAGTTTTAGGTGCTTCTCGTGCCGTTTTATTCACTGGGGCAACTTCATGCTAATCGCAAACGACATTTCTTGCGTCGACTCCGTATTTTTTACTCAATAAGCATCAAAAATATTTCTGTACGCGGGAGTGTGTTAACAGGTGCTTCACTTCTACAGATACCGCATTCCTTTCATGTTTGCAGTCAGGAGCTCAGTATTCCCGTGTTTTTCCAATCAGCTAAAATTTGAAGCGCAGCACTACTGGGTGTGCTAGACTCTTTTGACGTTTGGCTTTAGATTTGAAAAGAGGGTCTGTATTGCGTTTAATATTGGATATGTGCTTACGTTCTTAATCATTTGCAGTCGTAGTTTCTCGATTTAGAATAGGTCATCCATTTCTAACAGTATTGGAGGAACTGTGCAACCGGACAATCACTATATAGAAAGACAGCCGGGGTCATGATGACACACTAGCAAACAATTTTCTTCGAGCAACAGAGGTGCCGGGTTCGAATCCATCGAAGGGACACCTTTGTCTCAACCGCGAATTCCCTTGGGCAAGGAGTTTGCCTTACGCTGCTTGAGTAACTAGCCAAGAAACGGGTAATTAGTCATTGGCTTTTGATTAATGACGGTGCCATGGTATTTTGATGTGATCATACCAAAACAGAGGAGATATGCAGCTGCCTTGTGTGATACGAGCTCATCATGTTGCTGAACTTTTCTCTTTCTCCTTGACTTACCTGATTGCTCACTATTCACTAATAATCAGCACAGAGTGAAACCTCGATTTCGATTGCCGTATTTTTAACTTTACAATATGCTAGGTAAAAAGTTTCTGCTTATAAAGCGTAACTGCGGTGTCATTAAAATTTTAACCTTCCAGTATGCTAACGATTTAATTCTTTAGGCTGAAAAATGTGCGAATGAGCTGGTGAAGCGCGTAGAAATGCAGAATCGTCGTTCTCTAGATCCATTGTCAGCGAAGGCCCATTATTTTTATTCGCTCATCAATGAAAAGCTTGGCAACCTGCCTTTTATCGTAGAGTGCGTATACTCTTTTAACTAATTTAAGTTGCTCTTTTGATGTTTAAATAATAGGTAGTTTTCTTAATGCGGTGATAGAAGCGCGAAGGAAATTATAAATCATCTGAAAATACAAATTAATTGGTTAAAAATATCTGCTCAACGTTTCACTATTAATCGCAAAGAGAGAAGATGAAGAAGGCTGTGAAGGAAAGAGTGAACAACGAAGAAGAAAGGCAGATGCAAATAAAGGAAGAAACGCT
Organism: Soboliphyme baturini; assembly: GCA_900618415.1. Classification (NCBI taxonomy): domain Eukaryota; kingdom Metazoa; phylum Nematoda; class Enoplea; order Dioctophymatida; family Soboliphymatidae; genus Soboliphyme; species Soboliphyme baturini. The sequence continues at coordinate 31,379 of UZAM01006916.1, forward strand.
ATTTCTCTGTCCCATTGCATGGAGTTGCTTGAACATGCGGTTAGTTTGTCATGATCGTTTTTGTACGCTTTTTCATTGTCGCCTGCAACGTAGCAAAAGGCGTTTAATCGGGGTAATCCAACGACAGACTAATGACTTTCCTCGCTGTTACCTAAATGGAGATCAGTACCGCGCCATAATCTCCAGGAAAGTAGGCTGACACAGTCCCTTTGTGCAAATGCAAAATAAACGATCGTTCTAACGAAAAGTCGAACGGTGTCAAATCGACATCAAAGAAGGAGAACTGCGAAAGACTCCGTCTCTCGTATGCTTTTTGCGACGGCGCTAGAATCTTTCTTGAACCGCCTGAACTGCGGCACGGGGAAAGGCTCACTCATCTGTTGTTTACGGTCGAAGATCCGGTGGAATTCGAAACGAAGGTTATGCAGTTGCCGAAGGAGTCACGAGCAGTGCCCCGTGAGTGTCATCTTCATTGACGGCGAAGAAGTGGAAAGATTCGCTAGCTACTAATGCATCAGCCACCTAATGAACTTCAGTAGCAACATCAGTTACGAGATCAACAGAAGAAGGAAGACTACGTGGGCAAGTTTCAGTTACATAGAAACCGCTGCTGGACAACGAAGTGCCGGTGTTCATGGATCTGAGGGAACTGATCGAACTGACTTACCATCCAACCTCCTGATCTATTGCTAAGGAAAAAATTTAGTCCTAACGCAAATGGCCATGGATAGAAAAACATGCAAGGTTTCCCTACAAAATCATGTTATAGGTGCGACGGTTGAACGTAGGACACGAGTTTTGGATGCACACAGTGTCACCTACAACTCGAAGAGGTGAACGGTTGGCCATGTGGAGGGTAACTGGTCGATATCCTGAATTACCTAATGGGTCCCTTTCGGTTACAGATGTCCAGTCAGTGGTCCGGCAGCACAATGAGATGACCCAATAACAAAACTGTTCGGTCAGTGACGGAAGCAATGAACACAGCACCTAAGCGAATGGCGGAACGCCTACTTGCGTCTGTGGTGCAACCGCTGACGAATACATGTTTGATCGAAGGATGGACGATTAAATAATAATCACGCCCAGTTCTCCGTGTCATTAAGTAAATTAAGGAATGACGCTGTAAACAACATTATATTCTTAGCTTATGATGTTTCAAAGCCGTACACATGACGTCGTTCATAGCTAAGTCTTTCTTCTTGGGACAGCGAAAGAAAAGAAACAGAAATGGTTTTATCTGTTTAGATTTTAGACATCGGCGTCTCATATACTTTCAGAAGGATTGCTGTTTGGAGTACTCTTTTTATATGGATCATTTATGACGTGGTGATGATCTCTGTGACAGTATCTTAGCTAGAAGTTCCTTGAAACAACGGAAAACAGCTACCTTGAGGCTGTTTCAGAAAACCGCTAGTTACGTCGAGTTACATCAAACGGTCACTGCCTATGATCCGGTCAAAAGAGAAGGGACTAGATAGCTAAGGTGTTGACCCATGACTCATTAAACGTATAATGGTACATTCGCCAGGTACATATGGTTTTCAAACAGTTCTTGTTAATATTGAACACGTGCTTAGAATTTTTGGTTGTGTTCTTATTTAAGGCATTTTTAACGATTTGTGCGCTCAGGAACTTGCATTGTCGCCTTCGAACAGCCACTTTGCACCACGACGACGATTCCCAGGCGACATTGATCAATTGCCTGCTTCGTTGCTACCTCGATCAGCAGCTTTATGAGTTTGCTCAAAAGCTGATCACCAAAGTTACATTTCCTGACAATGCGACGAACAACGAATGGGCGAGATATCATTATTATCTGGGTAAGCTCCAAATTCAGTTTTAAACTTGATCACCTGAACCATAAGCTTCATGAGATCACAGAAACAGTTGACTGATCCGCCACTATCAGCAACTTTTAAAATGTTTGAACCACCTTATTGTGCAGATCAGTTGTACAAATGGCTGTTCTAAAGAATGAGCAAGAACGCGGTTGCACTGCATTCGCCAATGTTAGATTCGATTCATAGTTTTGGTTAAATGGCAGGAATTACTGTTTTCTTCTGAGCACACGTGACCTCAGCAGAGGTAGAGAATAAGAGATGTAGGTTAGCCCTATTAGATAAACCGGTTGAACATAAGCCATTTTCCCCCAATAACTTCTTCCTGTCCGACCCAAAACTCGGCAGATTTCGATATCGGCCAGGAGGCCATCATGCAACATGGAGAAACAGAGTAGAAGCAATCTGCTTTTAGACATGATTATTTCCTTGTGCCATCCAGTAGCTGGTGCCTTATAACAGAAGTGTTGAAAAGCTGCGGATGCAGCGGACATTGCAAACCAGAGACGTTCTGCTTATGCGAACGACTAAATGAGATGAAAATAATGGACACTCACAGAAACGCATTTCGCATATTACAAGTAATTGATGTGGAAAACTTTATTGTTCTCATTTTATTTAGTTTATTTATGAAAACTATAATCATACTGTAAATATATACTTTTTCATTTGTTTTTATGGGATAAGTTCATATATTAACTTTATCGCAATGGCAACCGACGTTGTGAGTCATGTTTGACAATCATCATCTTATGCCACTAATGCACCGTTGCACTAACCAGACAATTATCTTCGACGCATCGCGTTCACAAACACAGCTGTAAATGGTAAATCAGTGTTACGCCTAATTTTGCTAGGTGCACCTGTTTCTTAGATGACCGATGTAAAAAGCAAATAACTGTCGTCCATGGTTTGAGTGGAGATCAGCTAAGAAAGATGGCGGAGGTATCACGTTTCAGTCTGACTACGTGAAGAATACCAGTACCGTCGCCAAACTTAATAATGTTCCAAACTTGGCATCGAGGTGTTAGCGCGTGCTTCGTTTGATGTCAGTTTCACTTTTCTTAAAAGTTTATTTGACATGACTCAGAATGCTGGATGCTGTTCTAGTAAAGTTTGTATTCGAAGTAATCCCATCTAACTTCTGAACAAGAATGATCTGTTCCTCTAAATGAAGGGAAAACTTCTGTTATCCTCTAAGCAGCATGATTAATTAATCATCAGTATATTCATTTATGGCCATATAGAAGTTATTATGGAATATATTATTAGCGTTTAAGCTTGTCAGATCTCTATCAGGTTTTTCTGTCTTTCTCAAAACATTGCAGAAGCTTTTAGGTGTTGCTGCTTTGATATTGTTTTGATGCTGTTTGATATTATTGCTGTACATCCTTATTTAGTCTCTTTCTTGTAATATGTCATACGCAATCTGTAGTTTAGTCAAACCTCATTGATTGACTTCGTTTTATGTTTTTTAGGTAGAGTAAAAGCTATGCAGTTGGAGTACATCGACGCCCAAAAAAACCTGCAGCAGGCATTAAGGAAGGCACCGCAGCACGCGGCGCTCAGCTTTCGTCAAAACGTACGGATCATAGTATGAAATTTCTGGTTATGGTACTCTACTTTCAGGTGCAAAAGTTCCTCGTCACTGTTGATCTGTTACTTGGGGAGATTCCAGAGCGGTCGCTTTTCAGACAAGCAATCTACCGAAAGTCATTGCAGCCATACTGTCAGCTTACCCAAGGTAAATTATGAATCAGTTTCTGCAAATTAATACGATGATTTCTATGAATCCTGACTATGCGTTTCCATCGTGGAAAAAGTGAGAAACAGGAAAGTTCCTAACACATTTTGGGGGGCATCGATCTCCCTTACCTTCTCTGATTAATACCATTTGTGAAACAGTTTTTTTTTCCATGTAGCTTACTGTGTAGTGTTGATTTCTCACAGAGTGGTAGTAGTTTATCTACCTCAGAAGGTGAAAGGCGATAGACAAAACAAGATCTTGAACTCACCATCTTTCAACTGTGAGTCTGGCTCTACCGATTGAGCAATCCATATGCGGAGAATAGACAGCTGCCGAACTTGGAGATCGCATGTCCCAATGAAAATTGGGGGAGGTTACTTTTTAGCCCTGAAAACAATTCTTTCTCCACAATCCATCCTCAACATCATCGTTTAGAACGAGCAATGCCTAGAAAAGGTAATAGCATAGCAGCGAGCAGTACAATTGTTTGAAAGTCTGTCATAAACCCCGAACCGGTCAACCGAGGCCCTCACAGATTCCTCTTCCTTTAAGGTCCCTGTTTAGGAAAAGGATAAACCTGAAGTTAAGGATGGGTAGCGTGAAGAAGCTACTAACATCCGTAATGTTCATTGTGCATCACTTGAATAACAGGTGGACTGTAGCTAATGGTTGAAATTCTACTCGTCATTACTGAATAAACATAAATCTGATCTGCATTTTCACATTGCAGTGACTCATCCTATAGGTTGCAGAAGTTAGCATGTTATTCTCAAGCATAGTAGTTTATGATTGCTAAAACCGTTCACAAGTTTCGAAGTAGAAGCTTTATGGAACTTTATTTTAATACAAAACGGCCCAGTTGTTTGTTTATGCCATAAAAGGAGTAAAACTTACTACAGACTTGCTTTCTAGCCGTTCGCATCGGAAGCGTGGAGAAGTTCAATGAAGTACTGGAAAACAACGCCGCCAGGTTCCGAAAGGAAGGTACCTCAACGTTGATCCTGCGTTTGCGACAAAACGTTTTGAAAAATGCTACTCGAAAAATTGCCCTAGCATACAGTCGGATTTCTCTCGCTGACGTACAGAACAAGCTGCAAGTATCGAGCGTTGACGATGCCGAATACGTCATATCCAAGGTATGTGTAATTTGACATTTGACCTTTGAATCAGTATGAAAATGAAAACGGCGGTTTCATTTCAGGCAATAAAAGACAACGTAATCGAGGCAAGCATTAATCACGAAGAAAGCTATATGCAGTCAAAAGAGATCGCCGATATTTACTCGACGGTTGAGCCTCAGCTTCAATACCACAATCGTATCTTGTTCTGTCTGGAAATCTACAATCAGGCTGTGAAAGCCATGCGATTTCCGCCCAAATCGTACGCGAAAGACATCGAATCCGCTGAGGTACGCAATGCATTGCAATGTCCGTTCCCTGCTTTAAGACTGAAGACATTATGCACAATTTCGTGCCATTTCTGATGCCATCTGCATGGTTCTGTTAGTCCTCTTGCGTTTTATTGGCTTTTTAGTGCCAGCACTCCAGCGTTTGCCTGACTGACCTTCGTTTCTGTCTCCCACGGGAAGTATTCCATTCTGGTTACTGCTGTAGCGGAAGTACGCAATTGACTGGTTTTCAGCCCTCCTTCGTCATGGTGAATATTGCAAAAGAAACAGTGACAAAGTAGTTCGCAGGCAGATTTTACATAGAAAGAGGAGTATTGAAAAATGTGTTGAAAAGGCCTCACGTAAACCGGTTCTGTTGAGGTTTTCAATGAGTTAGGTATGAAATCGGTCAGAATCCCCTGAAGCATTACTGGATTTCGTATAGCTGTACGTCGATGAGCCTTAGTTCCGGTGTATAGCTTGACCGTACTATTCTGTAGATGATAGAATACAGTCAAAGTACATGTACTAGATTGCAGAAGCGGTAACAAGGCCAACATAATGAAGTGATACCATGATCAACATGGCGACACCCTACCATGCTGTTGGGTGATACGCGAGGTGTAAGAGCAGCAAAGGCCACGATTGCAGTTAATGGAACCATATATTCCGGAATTTTTGCCTTAGAATGACTGCTTTAGTCAGCGCTTCGTACCCGCATACAGTTTTTTTGCGTCTTTGCGAATGAACTTCATATGGTAGATGTTTCACTAATTTGAGGAGGGTTTATCTTTTTGCAGCGCTTTCAATTTCACATTGGCGTAAGGATGATCGTTCTACTCGTTTTCAAGTTGCAAAATAAAATCGTCTACATAATATCCAGGAGCTGTCGCTGGCATTATTTGAACCGACAACGTTTTTCTGATTTTCCCCTTAGAAGCAGCATTTGCAATAAATGAGGTATGATGTTCAAAGTTATTATTGTCAGTAAAAATCAACAGAGGTCCCATCACAAAAACAGCCAAATTGATTCTACGCAGCACTACCTAGCTAGTGATCAACGGATTATCACCTGACTTTAGTGATATAAAAGGCACAAACACATGACCAACATGGAAGTTCTACAGGAAATAGAGAATGTAAGAGAAGTTCTGTCTGTATCTGAATATGGACGGGCACCCTTTGATTATGGTTTTCGGCATTTATGAAGTTGTAAATAATTACTATCATACTCATAAGGTACATGATAGCTATTATAAATAAAACTCTGATGGTATTTCCTACTATTATTGTAAATGTATAAACGTTATCATTCAGTTGTTTATTGCCGTTATTTATAAATTTCTTTGTTCACGAATGACGATAAAATGGCCTGCTTGCCTAGCAATGATAGCGCACATGTACCATTTATCCATTACAAAATCTGCACAAAATATAAGATGTCTCGTTTGTTTATTGCGGAAGACGTTTCAGCTTGAATTCTTCTTTATGCAAATTGCTTTTATTAATTAACTCAAATATAAATGTTGATTTAGGAGAAGAGAGAAAGAGAACAGCAAGAATTGGAATTCGCAAAAGAAATGGCTGAAGACGAAGACGACTTTCCATGATGACCAAAATCTTGACTACGATCGTCAAGATTTTCGTTTATTCGTTTGCAGCGATGCACGGCTTTTATAATTTCGAAGAATGAAATAATATTTGATGTATTTTTTTCAATATCACAGCAATAAAATATTTTGCTGGCTGTCCATCATTTTTTTGACAATTTTTATGAAAGTAAATTATTTGCAGTTTTTCTTAATGTGATATTTGAGTTACTACTTATTTTTGTTTACTGAAAGAAAGTTGCTCTTTTTGTAATTGCACATAATCCGTTATCCGACTTGCTATCATTATGGGTGCAAAAGTCGACACCCGTCCAGTGTTCTCTGCTATCTACTTCTACGGCTAGCCAAATAATTTGATCATCGGATCATTCCAGGGTGTTTATGCACTACCGAGTCGATGGTGGTGGTCCGGTGGTATTTGTAATTCTTGGCGTCCACCGGTGGCCCCATCTCCTCTTGGTATCGCTAATGCAGACATTTGTCGAATTTTTGTGCTTAGAACATGATCCCAGCTTGCACATAGTTTGCTCCTTCGCCTTCAAACTTATCCTTGGTTGAAGTAGCAGATCCACATTCAGCACGACGGATCATGGCGGGTTAGACGGATAAATCTAACAGCTCTGCTTGCATGGGCAGCTGGTTCGAGTAATGATGTTCAGATACGGATTATAATGCGGAGAAAGCTTACCCGTTCCGTCTTCCTTCTGAAAGAACTACGTGTACTTAAAAAATTTTTTTGTAACTGCACGTAGTTCTTCGCAATAGGTACGTGGAACCTTGAATGAAGAGGCTTTATGAAGTGAATAAGTGTTCCGGTGAAGGTTCGAGTGCACCCACTGTTTCTCGATGGTCAGGTTGGTGCTCACCCATAAGCTTTGCGAAAAATGTTTCATAAATGTCTACACTTTAAGCTGGATCGGCCCCTTTGTTTTTCGGAACAGTAGACAATAAAATGCAAGCTGTGTCCCGAGCTTCACCTCGTCCAGCCTTCCTTTTCTATTTTGGGCATTTTACGGGTATAGAATGGTGTTAAATATAACGCCTCATTGTAGAATGGATTGTGGGCTACGAAAAGTAAATATATTTTGTTGCTGAAATATTGTTTACCATTCTGCTACAGTCAGGTGCTACAAGAACTTTAATGGTGTTCTTTGGTCTTATAAC